>CM076575.1:1057612335-1057824728 GCA_034641835.2 Pinus albicaulis | reverse complement strand
TGAGAAGGGATTTCGGAAACAGGTATTTGAATATTAGATGTTGAAGTTATATCACTTACTGATTCCGATTGAGTTTTTCTTGTCTTGACTCTACTAGGTAAAGGGAATTCTTTCGGAGAAATACCAAGTTTTTCACTTTGAAGCCTCGTAAGAGGTTTCGAAGAAACAAATTTTGAAGTTACACTACCTTCAGATATTTCAGACTCTTCTAGAGATAATGAGAATCCTTTCAATTTATGAATTAAATCTTGAACTTCGGGAGACTCAGGATTTTGATTGTCTGAATGTTTTGAGATTTTGGTAGTGGGTGTCTGAATATTTTCTGCAATTTCTTCTCTAGGATATTCAATTTCAGAAGAAATTGAAGAAGTTAATGAGGGTGTTTTGCTCTCAGAATGGCTTGTGGATAAAGATTTACTTGCCATTCATAGCTCGGCCCTCCTTCTAGCGCCAAAAATGTTGAAGCCTAGAAAATCTCTGCTTCAAACATCGGGGAAAACCACCCGGTCAGGACCTTAAGACAGCTCCTTTTCCATTTGGTATGGTGGCTCCGACTGGATTTAAAGGACCAGCTTCCTTATAACTAAATGGATTGGTTTGGATGGATGGAAATGGGACTAAATTAAATGAAATAAATCTATCTAATTTAAACTAAATACTGGTAAAGAAATTCTAACACTAACCCGGGTAATTATATGTGAATACAATTTAAGATTGTTCCAATTTAACAATAACCATGAAAATGTATTATTATTTAAATTGAAATGTGCAGAAACAAATAAAGATAACTCTGTTTAAGAAATTAAACAAAGTTGTATTAGCATATTGCATTCATCATTGTATACCATCTATATATACTTATGAAAGATAACGTTTCAATTATACTCAGAAATGATATATAAAAGAAAGCGTTGTGAAAACAAATATATATAAATGATAGCAATTTTAAAGCGAATATCATAAGACAAAAGAAATCAACAGTGAAAGGATAGAAATACCTCATTCATCTTGAAGACTTTCAAATGCAATGTGATACTCTAATCCAATAACTCTGATGCAAAATCAAATTCCAAGGTACAGAAATGCAACACTTCAAAGATAATTTCGCATGAAAATCACCAGATGTGATCCTTTTTAAAAATATATAAGACAATGGAGTACAGAAATGCAATCTCCAAGTCAAAAAATATTAAGATCCAAGACCCCTCTCTAAATGCATGAGAAGGGTTTAAATACTACTTAACTAAATCTAAAAATAGTTTATTACAAAAATTAAGGATTCGGTTCAATGACCGTCCTTTTCCTAGGCTAAAAGACAGTGAAATTAAAACTAAATCTATCTATCTATGAACTTGATCTTTAAACTTGCAGGCATCTAGCATAGTTTTGAGAAGATGTGGTTGACCGACTTCGGAATTCAACTGTCCTGAAAAGACAGAGTCGGCAAGCGTAGGAACAATCTTCTCTGTAGCATTGATGATACAATTAAGCGCACTGTGCTGACTGTGTGGCTTCACCAAGTACATCCAGTATGAGTCCCAATTCAATCTTGTTAGCCCTTGGATAGATTTTGCTCTTTCTTCTGCCTTTTGCCTCCATTCTGCTTGCAGTTGATGTGCCTGTGGGAGATATCCTGGAACAGTTTCAGGAATTAAATCAGCTTTGTGTAAATTGTCATTTACACAATTTGTAAGAATGTTTGCCGCTGTAGCCGCCTCCTCTGCTGACTTTTCTGCTCTTCTGATTTGTGCATTTTCCTTTATTTGAGCTTACTGCTCTATTATTAATTTTGCAATTTCATCTTGATTTTGCTTCACCATTTTCTCATATCATACTTTAGCCAAAGTAGTTTCTTTTTATCGATTTGACCTTTCGCAGTAATTTTTCTCTGTGCTGAACACGCTCCACATCTTTTCCTTACTCAGCATGAAGTGCCTTGAATTTGGTCAATGTTTCCTCATTTTGTCTTACAGTTATTTCAAGTCTTCTTCAACTCCCGACTTCTCTCAAGAAGAGCCTTATGTTTCTCTGAGAACTCTTGATCTCCAACAGCTTCTTTAGTAACTTCTAAAAGTTCTATAGAGGATAATTTTGGCAAACTCACATACCTTATCTTGTGGTAGAAACTGTGTCAATTTGCCCACTTGGATATTTGAACTTGTGAACAGCGTCTGAAACATCCTTTTTTGGTACTGTCCGCTTGTGTTTGATTTTCTTCAATGGTTCATCTCTTTTATTCCATTCCTGTGTGCATTCTGACAAATTCGCATGTTCTCTGGCAAATTTTTCCATAAATTGCTTATTATAAGGCGCTTGAGGTTCCGGCAACTTATACATCAGCTTCACGTCTTCCGTGGTGAATGACCCGATTAGCTCTTCAAATGGGGTTCTAAATTGCCTATCTGAAATATCAGTGTTGTCCAGCACCCATTTTACCATGTTTGTATACGGGAGAATCCTTGGCCTTGCCGCTATTCTATGCAGAAATGAGCAAGCCAGTTCCCTAAGGGTTGCCTCAGACGTATTACTGGAACCTGCTGTAGCTACAACTTTCATCACCACAGGGTTTTCTTCCTCTAGCAGATTATACATTCCTTCCCAAGTGGATATACCGGCATCCTTATTACAAGCGGTGTCTGCACACAGCGAAGCCATTTATTTGTTTTCAGAACTCGAGCTCTTCTCCTTCTTACCCATAGTGTTTAGTGGAAGCTTTGTATAGACGTTTGCTCCTTCGTGCCTGCGTTTTATGAGTAAATGAGAGTAATGGCATAAGAAAGGTGATGAGACTGTTTTAAATGTGAAAGCGGATGAAATATAATATTTTAATCGTGAAACGACTTTCAATCTAAACACAATCTCATTTACCATTAATAATCAATCCAATCATTTAATTTAATCATTAAAGCGCATAACAGATTTGATATATGGGAAGATTGCCTTTGGATAGCGCGCCTACATGAATCTGCGACATTGCGATCTGCGATTTGCTGCACAATATCGCAATATTGCAATATCGCAAAATGAAGTCATCACAGTTATGTAAGATAGCGCAAAAGTGAAAATTGCGCAATAGCGCAAAAGCGCACATCGCAAATCTCGCAAAAGCGCAAAATTGAAAAGAGCGCAAAAGGTATTCATTAATCACTTATGTTTTCTGCGCTATGCGATCTGTGATCAATACGTTTATTGTATAGGATTTTAGGGTCGCATTATCGCAAAAGCGCAAAATCGCATTTTCAGTTTTATAAAAGATATATACCATTTTGCTATGGATGCGCTATTTTGTTTAAAGAGCAATTTTATTGTAATCTATCATAAACTTAAGTGTTTCTTAATTTTCTTTCTAAGGGATTTCTATAAGTTTATGATAGAAAGTTTTATTTGAAAAGCAAAACAAATCCTAATTGAATTTTTGGATTTTTTAAACTAAGGTTCCCCATTTATTTAGTATCATTACTAATATTAAATGGGGAGTTGTTGCTGGTCACAACAGGTCGAGAAATTGAACGGCCAAAACTTCCCACTGTGGAAGATGCAGATGGAATATTATCTGTATTAGAAAGATCTGTACCTACCATTGAGCAAAAAAACAAAGAAGCTAGCGGCCATGAAAGACATGGAATGGAACATTCTCGATAGAAAGGCACTCGGAACAGTACGGTTGTGCCTTGCGGTGTCATTTGCCTTCAATATTTCAAAGGAAACAACAACAGAGGGTTTGATGCAGACATTGGAAAAACTATATGAAAAATCCTCAGCCTCAAACAAGGTATTTATTATGAAACGAATATTTAATATGAAGATGTCGGAAGGTGGATCTGTTGCAGACCATTTAAATGATTTTAATACAGTTACCAGTCAATTAAGTTCTGTAGGGGTAAAATTTGATGATGAAGTTAGAACTCTGTTATTCTTGTGCTCATTTCCAAAGAGTTGGAATGGTTTAGTAATGGCCATTAGTAACTCTGTCTCTAGATCTAGTACTTTTAAGTTTGATGATGTTGTCGGTGCTATCCTTAGCGAGGAAATGCGACGGAAAATCTCTGGTGAGACATCGGGTAATGCTTTGAGTGTAGAGTATAGGGGAAGGAGAATGGAAAGAGGAAAGAGCTTAGGATATCGCAGTAAATCAAGAAAAGGCAGATCCAAGTCTAGATCGAGGATAGTGTGCTGGAAATGCGGAAAGAAAGGACACCTAAAGAAAGACTGTAGATCTCAGAAGGGAAAAGAAGGAGACACACAACAAGAAAACAATCATGAAGAAAATGTGACAGGTGATGTGTTACAAGATGCTTTGATTCTTTCTTTCGAAAATGTTACTGATTATTGGGTTGTAGATTCAGGGGCTTCATTCCATGCCACACCTGATAAGAAATATTTTCATGACTATGTTCAAGGAGATTTTGGACAAGTTTGTTTGGGTGATGATAAACCCTGTAAAATTGTTGGAATGGGTAAAGTTCTTGTAAAACAACAGAATGGAAACCAATGGCTACTAAAGGAGGTAAGGCATGTTCCAGATCTGAAGAAAAATCTAATTTCAACATGGCATCTAGGCGGTGAAGGTTGTGTGACAACTTTCACGGATAAAACTTGCAAGGTCACCAGAGGATCCCTGGTAATAGAAAAAGGTGAAAAGGTTGGTACATTGTATTTATGAAATGGTATTTCTAATTCTGTCAATGCTTTAACTTCCAAAGGAGCAGATGAAGCATTATGGCATCATAGGCTCGAACACATGAGTGAGAAGGGGATGAAGATTATTCACTCAAGAAATTTGTTGCCAGGTTTAAAGAATGTTGATTTGGAGTTCTGTGAAAATTTCATTTATGGAAAACAAAAGAGAGTTAGATTTCTCAGAGTTGGGAAAGAAAAGAAGAGTGAAAAATTGAAGCTTGTGCATACAGATGTATGGGGACCTGCTCAGGTATCATCTCTCGGTGGCTCTCGCTATTATGTTACGTTTATTGATGATGCAACTAGAAAAACTTGGATTTATTGTATTCAAAATAAATCTGATGTATTTGATACATTCAAAAAATGGAAAGCTTTGGTTGAGATTGAGATAGGAAAGAAGTTGAAGTGTCTTAGATCAGACAATGGAGGTGAATATTGCAGTAAAGAGTTTGATAGGTACTGTTCAGAGCATGGAATTCGTAGAGAGAAGACAGTTCCAAGAACACCACAAGAAAATGGTGCGTCAGAAAGGATGAACAAAACAATCATGGAGCGTGCAAGGTGAATGAGATTGCATGCAGGATTGCCTTTACAATTTTGGGCATATGCTGTAGATACTGCTGTTGTATTCCAGAGGAAGCATGGACAGGTAAAAAGGTAAGCTACTCTTTTTTAAAGCCTTTTGGTTGTGAGGCCTGTTTCCATATTAATAAAGAAAATAGAACAAAGCTTGAGGCAAAATCAAAGAAATGTACCTTTATTGGATATGGTGTTAATGATTTTGGTTATCGCTTATATGATTATGAAAATCACAAAATCATTAGGAGAAAAGATCTAATATTCAATGAAAAGGTATTGTATAAGAATCAGTTGCAGGAAAAGAAATAGGAAAAATAAAACAAAGAATACACAGTTCTTGATGAGATCACAGAAAAGGTAAAGGTGCCTGAAAATAATAATAATCAAGAGCCACAACAACAACAACCACCACAACAGCAACATGCACCTCAAACACCTGAAAGTGGTGTTAGAAGATCTACTAGGATAAGTAGACCCCCTGAACAATACTCTCCTTCATTATATTATTTATTGTTGACTGATTCTGGTGAAACTGAATGTTATGAAGAAGCAATGCAGGTTGAAAGCAGGAAGAAGTGGGAGCTAGCCATGGAAGAAGAGATGGACTCCTTAATGCATAACCAGACTCAGGACTTAGTTAGGTTGCCTGCAGGTAAAACTACATTGTAGAATAAATGGGTTTACAGGCTGAAGGAAGAAGATGGAGGAAAACAGAGGTACAAAGCTAGACTTGTGGTGAAAGGGTTTGCACAGAAGAAAGGTATTGATTTTTATGAAATATTTTCTCCTATTGTTAAAATGACTTCAATCAGAACTATTTTAAGTCTTGTAGCAGCAGAAGATTTACATCTTGAACAGTTAGAGGTAAAGACAACATTTCTCCATGGAGATTTGGAGGAAGAGATATACATGCAGCAACCAGAAGGATATGAGGTCAAAGGGAAAGAAAAATTGGTGTGCAGGTTAAAGAAGAGCTTGTATGGATTAAAAAAGGCTCCAAGGCAGTGGTATCTAAAATTTGACAAGTTTATGTCTGAACAAGGTTATACTAGATGACACTCTGATCATTGTGTCTATCTGAAAAATAAAAATGATGGCAGCTATATTATATTGTTATTGTATGTAGATGACATGCTTGTTGCAGGGTATAACATGCAGGAAATAAATGTGCTCAAACAAAAATTGGCAAATTCATTTGCAATGAAGGATTTGGGAGCTACAAAACAGATACTTGGTATGAGAATAACCAGAGATAGGAAAAATCGAAAATTAACATTGTCTCAAAATGAGTACATACAAAAGGTGTTGAAAAGATTTAATATGCAGAATGAAAAACTAGTTAGTACACCTTTTGCTAGCCATTTCAAACTTACTAAGGAGATGTTCCCAAAGAACCAAGAAGACATGGATTATATGTCTAAAGTTCCATATGCATCAACAGTTGGAAGCTTAATGTATGCAATGGTTTGCACAAGGCCTGATATTGCACATGCAGTGGGAGTTGTAAGCAGGTACATGAATAATCTAGGAAAATAAAATTGGATGGCAGTAAAATGGATTCTCAAATATTTGAGAGGTACCACAAATTAAGCATTATGTGGTGGTTCAAACATTGCTCTACAGGGATATTTTGATGCAGATATGGCAGGTGACAAAGATAACAAGAGGAGCACTACAAGATATGTATTTACTGTAGGTGGAATAGCTGTTAGTTGGGTTTCAAAAATCCAAAGTGTTGTTGCACTTTCAACAACATAAGCAAAGTATGTTGCTGCTACATAGGCTAGTAAAGAAATGATTTGGTTACAAGGGTTTATGGGTGAATTGGGTAAGAAGCATGATATGGGCACGTTATACAATGATAGCCAAAGTGCCATTCATATTGCAAAGAACTCAACATTTCATTCCAGGACTAAACATATACATCTCAAGTACCATTTCATATGGTCAGTATTGGAAGATGAAGAGTTGAAGCTGGAAAAGATACACACTAGCCAGAATCCTACAGATATGCTAACAAAAGTTGTAACCAGGGAGAAACTTAGAATGTGCTCAGTTTCAATTGGTCTTCAAGGATGATGATGAAGATGAGAAACAACCAGGTCCAAAGATGAGTCATTGTCCAGCAAATGAAGTAGTGGTGGAGTTGCTACAATCAGTCTCCAAGTGGGAGATTGTTGGGTGTGGAGCCTGATTTTCATCCTGATTCAGAGATATTTGTTTTAGTTGGATGTATACCCTAGGAAAACTGTACACCCTTGCATTGGGGGGGTGTGGGGGGGACTTGTCCCCCCCTGCGAGGTCCCAGGGGGGGGGCCAGTGGTCCCTCAGCGGGGGTTTCGGGGGCAGCGCCCCCGAATCTAAAAACATATGTAAAATTTCCTTGTAAAAATATAGTAATTTTTAGTCAATCTGGGCCGTTCATTAGGTAGATGATCTAACGGTAGAATTTATGTTTAGTTTAGGGTTTTTTTCCCTAGAAGGCAACCCCTCTCTTTGTATGAGGGTATTGTATTGCTGTTGTGTATTACATGTGTATTCTATGAGCGAGAAACAGATAGGGAGACTGTGAGAGAGAATAGAGGATATTACAATGGATCTGCTGTAGGTTTTGTCTCTTCATTTTTGTTGGATAATAGAAAGGAAGGACTAGCTGTTCAGGGTGGACGTAGCCCAAACTGGGTGAACGACGTATATCTGTGTCGCTTTGGTTTTATGTGTTTTGTGTGCTTGTATTTTCCGCATATTTTCTGTGTTTCATTGCTCCATAATATATAATTTTCTAACACAAAGAGGTTGGGATATTTGCGGGGTACACAGAAACACCCCACAATTATTGTGTGTATTTTCTATACAGTCAGATGACTGTCGTGCGACGAGATATCAAATTTCATGAGGAGAAAGCCATGAAGTTGTTGCTTGAGAGGGAGCTACACTTGCATGCAGAGGAGGAGCTACTTGTTCCTAAATATGAAACTCAAGATGTGGATTATCCACAAGAGGAGGTTCATGGAGTGGAAGAAACCACTCATGCAGTGCCAAACATCAGAGGGCGAAAGGGAACTGCTGAAGCTGAGCGACTGAATCTTGATGTAGTTCCTACATCACAACGCAGACAGAGATAGTCACATGACTGATTTACTAGATACATGGCTTTGATGAGCAAGTGTATCATGATGGAGCCATCCTCTTTCGAGGAAGATGTGGAGGATCCCGCATGGGTAGATGCCATGGTGGAAGAGTATGATTCGATTGTCAGAAACAGTGCATGGGAGATTGTCCCAAGGCTGGAAGGGAAATCAGTGGTAGGTTCGAGATGGATCTACAAAGTGAAGCAAGCTGCTAATGGGAGCATTGAGAAGTATAAGGCAAGATTTGTTGCCCGGGGCTTCTCATAGATCGAGGGGATCGATTATGAAGAAACCTTTGCACCTGTCACAAGGTATTATTCCATACAGACCATCCTTGCTTTCTCAGCGCAGATGGGTTGGCACATTCATTAGATGGATGTGAAGACTGTGTTCCTCAACAGAATCATTGAGGAGGAGGTGTACATTGAGCAGCCTGAAGGGTTCGAAATCTTCGGCAGTGAGTCACATGTGTGCAGGCTCAAAAGAGCACTGTATGGGCTGAAACAAGAATCTCATGCTTGGTACACATGGATAGACAGTTATTTCACCGGACTTGGTTTCGCCAAGAGTGAGGCTGATCCAAACCTATACCAGATTGTGGTGGAGGGTAAGATTTTGATCATTGTGCTTTATGTAGATGATTTAATACTAATGGGTGATGAACTGTTGATACACTCATGATCTTGCAAAGGAGTTTGAGATGAAGGACTTGGGCCTCCTCCATTATTTCCTGGGATTGGAAATTTGGCAGCGGAAAGGTGAACTGTTTGTGTCTCAAGGCAAGTATGCCCGGGAGATACTAGAGAAGTTTCACATGCAAGGCTGCAAGCCTATCGACACTCCTCTTCTTGGTTGTTGGAGGAAAGAGGATGCTACATCGGCAGAGGTAGTGGATGCCACTGTTTATTGATAGTTGGTTGGTTCGCTCATGTATTTAGTCAATACACGACTGGACATATGCTATGCTGTGAATCAACTTTCATAAGCTATGGTTAAGCCTACCAAGCTCTTTTGGAAGGCATGCAAGCATGTCCTGAGATATCTTAGGGGCACATCTGGGTATGGATTGTGGTACAGATAATTGGATGAGGTGAAGCTGCATGGCTTCACAGATGCAGATTGGGTAGGAAGCCCAATGGACAGAAAGAGAAAATCTGGAGGGATTTTCAGTATCGGATCTACATCAGTTTCTTGGTACAGCAGGAAACAAAGATCCATGGCACTCAGTTCAACGGAGGCCGAGTACATGGCAACAAGTTTGGCTGCATGCGAGGCTATATCGATGAGGAAGATCTTGGTCGGTTTGTTTGGTTCACACTTATATCCCACGGTGATATATTGCAATAATCAGAGTTGCATTAAACTCTCGGTTAATCCAGTATTTCATGATAGATCTAAACATATTGACATCTGGTACCATCATATCAGAGATTGTGTGTAGCGGAAGATCATGTTGCTTTCTTACATTCCCACAGAGGATTAGGATGCAGATATTCTGACGAAGGCGCTCACCAGGAGAAAATTCGAATACCATAGAGACGGAATTGGGGTGGTAGATAATCCCTTTCTTGTTGAGAGGGAGTGTTGAGATTCAACAAGATGATGAGCTTAGTGAAAAGTTTCGCCTTCACTAAGTGGGTCTGCAGGCTATTTTTGGCGCAAAGTCTATTTTTAGACTATGTCTATTTTTAGACATGTCGATCATATTCTATGAGTTGTAGGATGCTATTTGTGGATGGTTGGTCAAGTTGGAAAAATAGATGGACTTCTATTTTTAGACATATTGGGTGGAGTCTATTTTTAGTATGCCAATCTAAAAATAGATATGTCGAATATTATTAGCTCTTAATAATATTTGGACTCTAAACATTATCTTATTTGCTTGGAGCACTTCAGTTAAGTGCACAGATGTGGCACAACAGCTGACAGAAGGAATTATGCTATTCCTGAGGGTTTACTGGAGCTAATGCATGGAGGAATTCAGTTGGAATTCATGTGACAGAGTTTGGTGGAGTTAGAGAAGTAGTTGGTGGAGTTGTATTTAGTTTAACTCAGTTAGACTTAGGTTAGCTAGTTGTATCTAGTCTAATTGAATGATACACTAGTGAGAGTGGTGTGAATTAGTTAGTTAATTAATTCACTAAATAATAACTCATTAATCAACTGAAGAATACATCAGTTAACTACAATGCATGGCAGTTTCAATGGAGACCAGTGGAGAGATAGGTGAAAGAGCAAGTGTGACTATCAGTTGTGAATATAGTGATGCATTGATTGCATCCAACACTCAGAGGAGATGCCAATAAGGATTCCATGAGCAAGTATGGAGCAATTCGAACTCATTCAGAGCCATTCTTCAGCAGGGATTTCGCAGTAGAGGCAGGCTAGCAGGTGGCAAAGATTGGTGCATGGATTTGCAAGATCGGATTAGTGTGTAGCGATTGTATTGTACTGAGAACTTGATATGATCAGATTTGTATGAGGATTGTTACATGATATCTATGACATATATTATATACAGATAGTTGGGGTTTTTAGCTTCAGGCTTTCCCGTTAAACAACTGTGTTAATGTGTGTGAATTTTTTATTATTTCATGTGTGCATTGCAATCTTGATTTAATTTCCGTAGATGATCAATGGTGGAATAGATTCTGTATTTTGCATGAAGTTAAAATAGTGTGAGATCAGGAGAATCTTGGACATATAACATGTAGTATGCGAAAGATCACTTAATTATTAACAAAGTTCTTGTAGAAGTCCTTCCGACACTCTCCACAACCAAATTTTCCTCAATTCTTTACAGTCTCTCCAAATGCTTTCCACAACTTCTCCATGATGTGCCAAAAGGGATCTGCATAGAAAAAAACATTCAAAGAAATAAAATCATATCGAATATAAAAGCAAAATTAAATGAAATCCTTAGTCTAGCATATAACATATAAATGAATCAATAATAAGTTATAAACCATGTGAGTGATCAAGGAATCCCACAAATAAAATCGAAATAGACGCAATTAGGAAAGAACAACTACTTTGTATTAAAATAAAAAGGGAAAAGAAGCTTACAACCTGGTACCTTGATGTCACAAGCTTCTTCCAATGGTCTCCTTTCCTTCCCTTGATGAAAAGCTCTTCAGACCCAAAACTAACAGCATGATTTTACCAATCCAAGTCTCTATAGCCTCCCATTCCTATGTTGAATTTATAGGAAGGATGAGGAGGTTTCTAGTTCCACTTCTCAAGGGATATGATCCATAAGAAAAGGAGATTAGTTCCATATACCAAGGGATGAGGCGTAGGTTTGTAGTGGTTCGAGGTTTCTAATTTTGGATAAGATTCCTAAAACAAATCTTCTAGAACTTACTTTTTTATTTTTACATGAGTGAACGAATCTGCGCACTTTTGTTTAGGAAAACTACGTAGGTGCACAGGTTTTGTTTAGGAAAACCGAGCAGGTGCTCAAAAATGGTTTTTAAGCAGTGAAAACCAAAATTCCTTTTGTCCCTAGTATTATTTTACTTCAATCTTCATAGGGGATTCACTTGAGACACTCCATTGAATGGCAAGATATCCAAATCGGCAGTCATGGTGACAAATTTTAGTGTAACACCAAGGAATCCACAACAAAGCCCCAATTTAGACGTCCTCGGCCACCAGCTACCCAAATCCATAAGTGTCTCCTATGTGTTGGACTCGACCAATGATGGAGCAAGCTTCAACATTTGGATTCATCGGGATCCTAGACCTTGCGTACCTGACTGCCACCAATACCACAATGGTTGTGCCACTTGCATTTAGGAAATTCTAGTAGAGAGAACAAATGAAGGAGCATGCACATGTTGACTACCTGTGCAAACCCTTCACAACTTCCACCACCCTCTTATATGCCCATGACCAAGCTCACCAAAAACATTATTGCGCTCACCAACCCACTTATAAGGTCATCTTCCCTCTTCTTGAAACTTCTATGCGCTCCATCTTGCATGCAAGCCCTATGCCACATGTCGCTTAGGTAAGTAACCAAAGAGGCTAGTCCCCGCCCTCAAGACCAATGTGACCATGTTCCTCCACCCCCATTGGGGTTAACTGCTTTATATAATATTTACTTTTAACCATATATAGTATAGATATAGTTGATATTGAAATATTTTACTTAACATTGGCATTGAAATATTCTATTTATGAACCACACTAATTACATTAACATGATTTTTTTGTTATTAATATATTTTTAAATATATTCCATTATTACTTAATCCCGCATATTGAAATGTTTTATTTATAATCCACATTAAAAAAAAACACACATTAATTTATCTTAATAATTGAATTACCCATCTCCATGTTTTTACTCTTAATAGGAAATAATTGAATTTATTTACCTTCAATTACTTCTTCTCTTGGGTATTGAAATATTGAAATGTTTTATTTATGATCCACATTAAAAATAAAATCACACATTAATTTTATCTTAAGAGTTGAGTTACACTTCTCGATATTTTTACTCTTATTAGGAAGTAATTGAATTTCTTTACTTTCAATTACTTCTTCTCTTAGTTATTGAAATATTTTATTGTGGTATATGCCGCTACGTTCCCCAATCAGATGGCCAAGTGTGACAACATTAGCTCACTCCCACCCTCTTGCATGCAAAACACCCCATCTAGGGTCAAGTTGGATTAGGAAAGTCAAGTTGAGGGTCAGAGAGGAGGTATGTATAGTTCTCCCATGATTTAAGGGGGTCCAATTACAATTATTTGTGAGTTGTAATTAGTTAAATCAATTAATTGAAGTAAAATAATTTTAATTAGTTATAATTGAGAGATGAGCTAGTGATAGGTCTAGTGAATTAAATTTGATTTAATTCACAAGTATTTCTCAATCAGTTAACTGAAAATTCACTATAAATAGTTGTTGCATATAAGTTCTAAGGAAGGCCCAGTTGAGATTGAGGTTAAAGAGATGATAACTATCAGTTGTATAATTAGAAAATTGTACAGGTCAATTATAGAGTCATGACGAAGCCTATGATGCATTGTGCAATGAATTCCAGGGAATTTACTATTTAATAGGGTAAAAATTCCACCAGGAATGTGTGAGAAAGGATGGATGGGAAGAGGCTGAGAATTGGTTATGTACTTGACTGATTTTTCCTATATCAGAGTGAGACAGTTGAGATAGTGCAAGAATTTCTTTGAGAGAGAAAATCATTGTATTGTTTCATGGTCTTGACTTTATACAATTTACAAATAGTGGGGTTTTAGGCAGTGTGCTTTCCCCAGATACATGTTGTGTTGTGCGATTGATAATTTCTTTCTCTTACTTGTTATGTGATTATGCGATCGTGTTTTGTTCCCACAAATCATAGAAGGATTCAATATTTTTTTTTAAGTACATTACAAGATCAGATTGAATCCCATTGATAGATTTTCTACATGGTATTAGAGCGATAGGAATCACAATAGAAGAGAAGAACAAAATTTGTTTTGAACATGTTCAAATTTGTAGATTTATTATTTTGGACCCAACAACAGATCAAGATGTATTTCAATGGCTTGAGACTCAAATATGACCTTGAGGGAAATTAAAATTACATAGCATGGAAGGACAAGATGGAGGGAGTGCTCGAGGAAAATGGACTGAAGGAATTTATTGAGACTGATATCCCTCATCCCGCAACAACATATGTTCAAAATCTTGATGCATGGAAGAAGAATGTAGCAAAGGCGAGAAGGATCTTGTTAGAGGGAGTTCAAGATCATATTGTATCAAGTATCCATGGCAAGGTGACTCCATATGATATGTGGAAGGCCTTGATAGATATGTTTCAGAATAACAGCAACCACAGGAAGTTGGCGCTGAAAGACAAGGTCAGGAAGATTAAAATGGAGAAGGGCGACATGATCCAAAAATTATTGATGAAGTTCACTCAGTGTTGAGATGAGCTTGGAATTTTTGGGATAATTGTTGCCTCAAATGATTTGGTGAGCCTAAATATTCTAGGTCTTCCCAAGAGTTGGCATAGCTACCAAGACTCTACGAATGGGAGAAGCTACCAGATTGGGAAGGACTATGTTCTGATTTGGTACAAGAAGAAATTCGACGGAGCACAAGAGATGGATCCTCATCAAAGACTGATGACGATGAAAACTATGCCTTGGATGGAAAGGAAAAGAAGGGAAAGGGAAGGTGTCCCATTCCAAATTAGAGTCCAACAAGTTAGGCAAGAAGTGATACTTGTAAAAGGTAAAATATTTCAACTATCATGAGCATGGACACTATGCCACAAATTTTCCACAAAAGAAGACCAACAAGAAAACCTCAGGAGGAGAAACATGTGAAGCAATTGCTTCACAGTTCAAGTTGGATTTCACTCTCATCGCATGCATGGTGTCATCGGTGATGGGTTCTATGCGGTACTTGGATAGTGGAGCTTCATTCCACATAACGGGAAACAAATAATTCTTCAGTAGCTTGGAGGAGAAGGATCTCTAGATAAACATCGAGATGGGTGACGATGGGAGGTATAATGCTACCGGTGTAGGTATAGTTACCTTTTAGAGGGAGTCAGGTAATCCACTCACATTAAAAGATTTCATGTATGTTCCTGGATTAAATAAGAGTTTGGTTTCTATTGCTATGTTGGAAGATCATGGATATGATATGATCTTTAGTGAATGAAAGGCGTTCCTTTGTCACAAATCCATGGGATATGTGAAGAAGATTGGGGTTCGAGTAAAGAACCTCTACAAACTGGATGTAGAATACTGCACAACATTTAGCATGAAAGCAAATAAGGTGGATAACCAAGACATCAGTGAGTTATGGCACAGGAGGTTGGGCCATCTACACCACAACGCTTTGAAGATCATGCATAAAATTTATACATCTCTTCCAAAGGGTGCACTTGCATAGAGAGATACATGCAAAGGGTTTACATTTGGGAAGTATACCAAAGCCACCTTTCACGATAAGGAAATTCGAGCCAAGGTGATCCTTTAGAGAGTTCACTCAGATGTGTGTGGAACATTCTCGATAGGTTACACAACAAAGCACATGAATTATCTGATTTTTGTTCATTGTTTTTCAAGAAAGTGTTGGATTTTCTTCATGCAGAAGAAATATCAGGCGTTCTCCAAGTTTTGTGAGTTCAAGGCACTTGTCGAGAAAGATACAAGGAAGAAGGTGAAGGCTCTTAGGAGCGACAATGCCAGAGAATACATATATAACGAATTCAAGAACTTCTATTCCTCAGAATGAATTTGAAGAGACTTGATAGCACCTCATAACCCACAGAAGAATGGGGTTGCATAATGGAAGAACAAAGTTACTATTGTGGGAGCAGCACAAGCTATGTTTCGTGATCGCCTACCATTACATCTATGGGCGGAAGCATGCAATACAACAATATTTGTGCAGAACTGAAGTCTTCATCGGATACTTGGGATGAGTACACCAAAGGAGGCTTTTTAAGGTAACAGATTTGATGTGTCATATTTTAAATTTTTTGGTTCATTAGTTTATTTCCATGTGACCAAAGATTCCAGGAAGAAGCTAGAGCCAACACCAGAGTTGGGGATATTTTTGGGTGTTGGAACGAGATCCCCTAACCACATTTTGGTCCAGTTTTTTAATATTTAGTATAACGCAGGGGCTTTGGGGTGGGTCAAAGCCCCCAATGAACTGTAAAGGGTCAAAGGGTAGACCAGGAGTCCGCAAACCACGGTTTGTGGACCATAGAGTAGCGCAGGCTAATACATTATAAATAGATAGATAACTCGAGTCTAGAGATAGGTTAAGTGTTGATTAATCTTGGATACGAACTTGTGGATATTTTTGTCGATTGCCTGGGTAAGGGCTCCTGCTGGCTGTGTGCGCGAAGACCCTGAGTCCTGCTGTGTGCAGACCCCGCTGGTTGTGTGCGTGGGCTAGTAGATATAGTCTGTAAGTTGGACCTAGATATGAACGAATGAGAAGACTGTTGGTGATGTTTAAGTGTTTCTGTGTTATGATTATTGGCTGTGATTCATGTTATTTCTGAAATTATACTGATTTTCTAATACACACGTGGATGCGATATTATGAATGCATAGATCTGGTTTAAGTACTTTGCTCTGGTTATATGTTATCTAATGATTTATGATCTCTTCTCTGCCACTATATTGTTAAGGATTTATGTATTAGGGCTTCTACTGCGTAGGTTTGTATGATCTAAAAGGACCCACTTCAATTAACTTTCTCTCTCTCAGGGTGAAAAATCCTGGTTCCAACACCCTCCCATACTACTTCGGGTGAGACCTTGACATGCGCAATCAGGTCATTGCCGAAAGGGCCAGTAGTATAGGGGTTTGTTGGAAAACATTTAAAATCAAACCTGGGTCAAGACCCCTAAAGCCAACAAATGGTTCCGTTGCCGGGACCGAGAGCATTTTGAGAGAGAGATCGGGTAATGCCAAGGGGTCATTGGCAACCATTGAAGCCTAAGCTTGAGGACTGGTTTGAAAAAAAGATTCAGGATTTTTCCCTAAAAGATAATAGAAGTAAGAAGCAATCTACTGAAGAGTGGAAAAACAAGTACATTTTACAGAGGTGTACGAAATCTTCTTCGTATCTTTCACACACGAACTTCAAGAGTGGCTGGCACGATTAGCAGGGTTCCAGACCTGCTGGAAAGACAATCAGGTCACACAGTGGATCCCTGAATTAATCCAACAATTGGAAAAGAATGATAACAAGATCACCAGGATTGTATACCACTGGGTTGATAGTATTTTGGGAGGATTCGTAACAGAATTTGTATTTGATCAATTTGTGTCATATTCGGAAGTGGAGCGAAGGTTCTTCAAAGGATTTAGAGGTAGGTTCCTGCAAACCATGCTGTTGTTGATTAATATGGTATTGAGTGAAAAAGGTGTCCTATGTAGCCACACCGAGTGAATGACCTCCGATCAGAGTGGAAGCATGACACGAAGTGGTAAATACTACCAGGTTAATCAAGAATGAGATAGAGCGATATAAAGTCCCTTAAGGGAATCACCTGATTTTAGCCAGGGCGGGGCTGCGCAAGTTGGGACCAGTCCCCTGGCCATCCTATCATAAAACCTACACAAGGGTAATAACTCTCCTACCCCACCTCCGCCATCACCCGAGGATGATATGGTCGCGCACATGAAACTGCCTACCTTTAAGGGTGTGGGGGTTGAGGATATGGATCGATTCTGGTTTATAGTAGATTTTGTGTGGATTGCGTAGAACATTAATAATGATGTTGTCAAAAGGGCTCAACTATCCACAGCCTTTGAGGGAAGGGCCTTGGACTAGTTTATTGGATACATTGGTCAACACGTGAACGCATCAATACAATATATTAAGGATGCCCTGAAGCAACATTTCCGAAATCCTAAATCGTACTCTCAATGTGTAGTCGAATTGAAGGACTTAAAGTAGGGACCTACAGAGTCTGTCTGGGAAGATGAACAACAATTGAAGAAGGTCATTAGTGATGGGGGATTTGTCTACAAGGACAAGCAGCACAAGGAGTGGTTTATCACTATGCTATTACCACACCTACACAGACCTATCCATCAATAGAAGATCTGCTCCCAAGAAGAAGCGCTGGAAATTTCCATGAAGTTAGAAGCGGCACCAAGAGATGATACTCAGTTTGCATCACTACAAATCCAGAGCCATCTAGAGGAAATTCACTTAGAAATTCAAAACTTATGAAAGGATCGAGGTAAGGAAGCTAGCCCAGATGTCTGGTGCATACGCTGTAGGGTGTTGGGCCATGCTAAGGATCAATGCCTTTATTTTCGGATTAAATGCAGGATGGGGGGCCAAGCCCTCTACGCCCTAGGGAAATGGCTAGACCTAGTAGCCCCATGTTATGGTGCGCTGACTGTCGGGTAGCAGGAAGACATGACAAAAATCACTGCCCACGGTTAGGTGCCTATGTTTCAGAATTGAAACAATAGTGGTGCAGACTCTGCTCATCTGTGGGTCATGAAGAACAAAACTACCGAACACTCAACCTTATGGTAGATAGGGGAAACCTACATAGGGTGCAGGAAAACCCCTCATCACCACTATCTCCTTCTAGGTGGGGTGGATCCCCTGTCAGGGGAAGGGAAGGAGGGAGAGGGGGGAGTGCAGGTCAAGGACGTGGACAAATGATCTGCTACAACTATGGGGACATGACACATTATGCAAGAGACTGCTCAAACTGTGCACGCGAATTCTGCATATATTGCAGGGAGTTCGACCATGTCATTAAAGACTGCCCAGTTCTAATAGAAAAAATGCAGGAGAAACAACAAACGCACACGTAGAATGTACAACGAGTTAAGGCAGAGCCACGATATTATGGGCCACATGTCAATGTGATCACGCGCAGCGACATTGCCATTGGAGGAGCCGAGGGAAAAGTTGCGGTTGAGCTATTAATCTAGAAAGATGTGGAGAAAACGAAAATCTTAGATCTGAAAAAGGAGAAAGAAACCTTCATGGAAGCTCGAAGTGAGATGGCCAAAGAAGAAGCATCTACTTCAAAAATTATGGTAGACCCAAAAGGATAAGAATCAGTTAAACCATCCCTTCAGGCATGTATGAAGCTCTTGCATAATCAGAAGGAAGTACAGAATCTCTAGGCATTAATAGATAGCTGTGCAGAGAAGGTTGTGTCAAAACCAGAGGTTAAAAATATGAACAAACTATACAAGAACATAAAAAGGACTGGTCGGGAAATGCGCATGACTGCACAAATTGGAGATTACGAAATGGACGAAGTCATCCTTGACGCAGGAGAAACAATAGACAACCATGCAGAATGTACAACGAGTTAATGCAGAGCCACGAGATGATGGGCCACGTGTCAATGTGATCACTCACAACGAAATTTCCACCGGAGGAGCCGAGGAAAAAGCTACGGCTGAGCCATTAATCCAGAAAGATGTGGAGAAAACGAAAAGCTTAGATCTGAAAAAGGAGAAAGAAACCTTCATGAAAGCTCAGAGCGAGATGGCCAAAGAAGAAGCATCTACTTCAAAAATTATAGTAGACCCAAAAGCATACGAAGCAGTTAAACCATTCCTTCAGGCATGTATGAATATCCTGCGCAATCAGAAGGTAGTAGAGATTCTCCAGGCATTATTAGATAGTTGTGCAGAGAAGGTTGCGTCAAAACCATAGGTTAGAACTATGAACAAGCTATACAATAATAGAAAAAGGATTGGTCGGGAAATGCGCATGACTGCACAAATTTGAGATTACGAAATGGACCAAGTCGTCCTTGACTTAGGATCATACACAAATGTCTTGCCCAAGAAAACCTGGGAAAAAATGGGAGAACCTAAGTTGGAATGGTCCACTATTCATTTATGGATGACTAACAAATAGAAGATCATCCCACTGGGATGAATGCCAAAGGTTGTGGTAGACATCATAGGTGTTAAAGTTTATGCTGATTTTGAGGTAATCCAGATAGTGGATGACGCAGACCCTTACCCTGTGCTCTTAGGCCTGGATTGGGCTATTGACATAGGGGGTATCATTAATTTAAAAAGGAGAAGCATGATCTTTAAAAATGAAGGTACGTGGGTAATAGTTCCCCTGGATCCAGTAGAAGGTGAGAGATATACTGAACCATTACATGAGGAAGAGGATGTTGATCACATTTACAAACTAACCGCCCAAGACAAAGATTGGATCAACCCCACAACTGATGGCATGCTATTTTTGGAAAAGATAGAATGCCTCTCAGAATTAGATGAAGAGATAGAAAACTTACAAAATTGGTTGCATGACATATATGTGCTACGGTGTCTTAAGATCACGAAGAACTTCCGATGCATCTCCTCAGAGGTAGGAAAACTACCCTACTTTGATGGTTCTGGTAGTGTTAAGGACTTCTTAGAGTAATTGAAGCCGAGGTCCTTGAAGAATGGAGGTTTTGGGATCTTGACTTGGCTATGCGCATAACCCCCGTGTGATGGTGGGAAGCCCATAACGGAGCTCTTCAGGACTAGGGGGAATGAAAACAAATGATGATCCTGTGATTTGACCCTTCGACCAACCCACCTATGGAACCCTTCTCAAGGCGAGGGGATCCGCGCAAACAATTGGCTCTCTGGATGGAAGTATGGAATGAAAGCACATGGAATGAATGGGTCCATATGTTTATTCATATGTTAGGGCCAATCCCCATCACCTGGTATTAGGATGCATAACTACACCAGCGTACTTGTCACTAGGATACCATGGTTTAGGATTTCATAATAACGTTTGGGTTAGTAGGGGGAACTAAGAAACTTGATGAAGCCCTGCAAGATATAGATGCTCTGGTCTTTAACGAGTCCCTCCCTAAGAAGGAGTGTACTACGTCAGCCTGGGATGTGCAGATGTAGTACATTGTTAATTGCAGAAATTTGTCAGTAGAAGACTGTGATGAGGACCCCTAGAATATCACTATCCCAGAGTCAGAATGAGAACATACTATTGGATGACCTTTGCTACAGGCAGTTGATGTTACCAAACCATTAAAATTGCAGGAAGTCAACATTGGCACGGAAGCGTAGCCCAAGATGGCCAAGATTTGGGATTACTGGGATAATGACACAGTAGGAAAGATCGTAGAGCTACTAACTGAATACCAGGATCTATTCACCACAAAGTTCTCGAAACTCAAAGGGATCGTCGAGGATATGGGCATGATGAGGATTACCTTGAAGCTGGATGCGCGCCCTGTCAAACAACGACCCTATCGAATGATATCTAAATATAAACAGAAAGTTAAGGAGGAAATAGAAAAGATGGTAGCCCCAAGTATTATTGAACTAGTGGAACAGTTAGATTGGGTAAGCCCTATGGTGGTCCAAGAAAAGAAGACTAAGGAGAGATAAGGATATGCATTGACCTACGCAAGTTAAATGATGCCTGTGTGCATGATCCATTCCCTACACCATTCTCTGATGAAATTATGGATAATGTGGGAGGACATGAAGCATATTCGTTCACTGAAGGGTTCTTCGGGTACCATTAGATCTGCATCGTACCTGAAGACCGCAACAAGACAACCTTTCCAACTGAGTGGAGATCATTCTAGTACATTGTCATGACATTTGGACTGAAAACGCCCCTGCCATATTTTCACACATAGTTGTAGCAGTATTTAAGGAATTCATTCATAAGTTTCTGGAAGTATATTTTGACGATTGGACAGTGTTTGGATTAGTGAAGAATCACGTTTCAAACCTGCGCATGATGCTAGACTCCTGTAGGAAACAAAAAATTTCTCTAAATATCAAGAAATGCATCTTATGTGTCCTGTTTGGGATTTTATTGGGACACGTGGTATACTAGAAGGGATTGATGGTTGACCCTTCCAAGATCACGGTTATCCTCAATTTGGTAGTCCCTGCAATTGAGAAACAACTGTGTTCCATCTTAGGCCACACCAATTCAAGGATATGCTTTGATCACCACACCAATGGAAATGCTGCTAAAGAAGGATGTCTATTTCTTTTGGGATGATGAGTGTCCGAAGAGCTTCGAGCTGCTAAAGGAAAAGATGGTAACTACACCTATTCTTATATTTCCTGACTGGGCAAAGGTATTTCATGTGCATGTAGATTCTTCTGGGATAGACCTAGGAGCTGTCTTAGCGCATCCGGGAGAAGGGGACATCGATCACCCGATTTCCTTTGCTAGCAAGAAGCTCTCGATCGTAGAGCATAACTATTCTACCACGAAGCGCGAAGGGTTGGCAATGGTGTATGCCCTCTAGAAATATGGGCACTATTTATTAGGACAGTTTAAGATGTTCACATATCATTCAGCTTTAAAGTACCTGGTCAATAATCCTGTGTTGGGGGGGAAGATCTGTAGGTGGTTACTATTGTTTCAGGAGTATGATTTTGAAATCATCGTGAAACCAAGAGGTTGAACGTTGGGCCTGATCACTTGTCTCGAATCGAGAATGGGGAAGAGACAACTAACCTAGAAGAAGGATTACCTAACGCACAACTGTTTGCTATCAAGGTGGTTGACGAGAAATTTGCTGACATTATTCATTTTTTGACCATGTGTAAGGCGCCCGATGGCTATTTAGTGCCACAGAAGAAGGAATTGGTCAGCTGCGCAATCGATTTTACCATAATCGCGGGACAACTGTACAAGTTAGGCGTGAATGAGGTGCTGCGAAGGTATGTATTGGAACACGAAAGACAAGCTATCTTGGTTAAGGCCCATGGAGGAATTGCAGGAGGGAATTATGCAGGAAAATCCACTGCGCAGAAAGTATTAAGGGCTTGGTTGTGGTGGCCCACATTGCATAGCGATGCCCATGCGTACTGCTGAGCCTGTGACGCGTGCCAATGAATTGGAATTCCCTTGCGTCGAGATGAGATGCCCCTGCAACCACAGATGGCTCTGAAAGCATTCAAAAAATGTGCCATAGATTTTGTGGGACCCATCAATCCCCCAGGAAAGAAGAGAGGTGCCCGGTATATCATCGCTGGCACTGATTATGTAACCAGATGGGTGGAAGCAAAATTTGTTAAGGATTGTATTGCGGATACTGCTGCGCACTTCATTTTTGAACATATTCTAACTAGGTTTGATTGCCTGAAGATCCTAATGAGTGATAGAGGTATGCATTTTGTTAATGAAACCATTGTAGCTTTGACCGAGGAATTCCATATCCACTATGCAAAGAGTACCCCATATCACCCACAAGCGAATGGGGCAGTAGAAGCTTTCAATAAAATTCTGGAACATGCGCTCACTAAGGTCTATAACGTTGACTGAAGCAATTGGGACGTGCACATCCCATCAGTACTCTGGGCCTATAGGACCACATGTAAGAATATCATGGGAAAAACACCCTTCAGAATGGTCTATGGGAAGGTAGGCTATCATGGCTATGGAATACATTGTTCCCAAATTGCGCATCTTAGCTTTCAAAAACATGGTGGAACCAAACATCATGGAGGAAAATTTTGTGCAGCTGATGGCCCTGGACGAATATCGGTTCATTGCTTAGTTCCACCAGCAAGTTCAGAAGGCTTGCGAAAAAGTTGGGCATGATCGACATATTCGGCAGAAGATATTTAAGGAGGACGACCTGGTATTACTTTACGGCAACTAGTTTGCGCGATACCCAGGGAAGTTCTGTAAGCACTGGCTAGGCCCATATATAGTGAAGGAGATTACCGATGGTGGTGCGGTCAGGTTGTCTATACTGCGTGGAGATTACTTGCCGGGGCACGTTAATGGAAGTCGTTTGAAACCCTATAGGGACAATCTGGTACCGACCAAATGACTATATGGCTGGAGTTGCTGTGTAAAGGATGCTACGCACACTAGGGCGAGAAAACGAAGCCATGGTTGATGGCTGCGCAAGGATGGTGCGTAGTCCAAGCGGTGCAACAAGGTGCGACACAGGCACAGGGGTGGTATGCAGTTGGAAAAAATAGTCGTTGGAACGGGGAAACTAGGTGAAAAACCCATTTTACTATTGAACGGAATGGGAAATTGGCAATTAATGTGGTGATCTCGAAGGATTTTTTACTGTTTCCATAATGATAAGTTGCCATTAAGACTAATCCGACCGTTCTTACCCATCGGGGGCTATAAACAACAGAGCGTTGGAAATAACAGGTTTGTTTGCTTGCTAAGATTATTATGCCCTGTGCTCCTCTGTGAAATCGGTCTATTCTGTGCCATTTCCATCTGTATGTTTGGGTGGGCTACCCCCTCTAATAGAAACAACCCTGAATTCTTCTTCCGAGCAAGGATGATCGCTACTAACCACGCTGAGTCACTGCCTGTCATGGCATCTGAGGAAGCTGTGTCTGAAGATGTATTGGAAGTCACCCTTGAGATGGAGAGGTCGTGTCCATGCCCACTAAGAGGAAGGTAAAAGGGAAGGTGAAGGGAGTGGAGAAAGGAAAAGGGAAAGAAGCGAAGTGGGCTAGCGTGAATCTGTGCATGTCCCCTCGGATTGTGCACTACCCTCGCAAGGCGCCTAAGGGCCGCTCACCCGATTCATTGAAACGCCCCATGATGGCTCCATAAAAAGCTATGCACGCAACTTCGCTTTCATGGTTACCGCCCTATGTTAAGTTGAGTAAACCCACCGTGCCCGTCCCCAAGAATGTCGATGTTGTTCGTGCCTACCTGCAGATGCCTTTAGTTCCAGAGCAGGTGCCTCTACATGGTGATATGTTTGGAGGTCTCCCCCTCCTTAAATTTGATGACCATGATCTGGGTAATTTGGAAGACTTTCCGGCTCTGGCTCCAGAATTATATCTTGAAAGAATAATGGATGGTAACTTGCTAAAGGTAGAACCAATGCCGTGGGCACGCAGACTGGCCGGCTTAGGCATCTTACACTTATTGCCCTTCCACCACTTTGGTCACTACAACATCACTGGTATGGTTTTTTTCTAGCTACTGGCACTGGTCCACAATGGGTGTTTGTGGATCCAGGGTCACATCCCATTCGCTGTTGCCTTAATTCACCGAATCACCATCCTTCCCATGCATGAGACAAATCCTAAGGAGGGAATCAGTAAGAAGTATGACCAACAGATTGCTGAGGAAGTCTGGGAGAAATATCACGTTGAAAGCAACCAGAGAGGGTTCCTGGTAGAAAAAATAGGTGATCTGGAAATGAAAATGGGTACCCTACTGCTTGCATGTAAACTAATGCACAAGTGCCAGGCATCAACCGTCCCCGCCTATGTAATTCAGCTTGCTGGTAGATGCGAGAAAGGGGTCTGCTACAATTGGTTGCAGTACCTCGTGGATGAATTTTTAGACAATTTGCATGAGGCGCAGGAGCACAGAAAGGCATTATGCTACTCTTGGCTTATTTTGTTAATTGCCTTGGTTGTGTGGGAGGCACCTGATGAGGTAGTGCTCCTAGAACTCGAACCAGGTATGTGTGAAGGTGAAACTAAAAATTTGCTCAAGTAGTGGCAACATGGCCACCAACGTGGAAGCTTTTCCTCAAGTCATTTGGCCAGGGTACAGCAGGCACATCCGGCCAAAGTGCCACCCCAAAGGATACTCCTCCGTCGGACACAACAAAGGAGCCTAAGGAACATGCTTTATGGAGAAGAGCACAACCCAAGAGATCCCTAAGGGCACTACCATGGGGATAGAGCCAGTGTCGCAACAGGATCAGGGGCTTGACAGGTTCAGTGGCGAAGATACGATGCTACCATATGGCATCAAACGCACCAGTGAACCTCCAAAAGGGCCTAGGAAGAAGCGCAAGGATATTAAGCCTGGTGCAGACACAAAGGTCACATTGACATAAGAGGACTTAGAGAAGAGTGCGGACGTCGTCACTATTTTGTCAGAGGACCGATGGACTGCTTTGCAAGGACAACATAAGGCCGCAGTAAAAGCTTTGCAGTTTGAATTGAAAGCCCTTCAACTGAAGGCGGACACACTTCAGGTTAGCATGGATAAAGTGAGGTAGAATCAAGCAAGCCAACCAGCTATAGTTGCAGCCTTGACCACCGTCATGGATAGTTGGATCTACTCCCTCTCGAGCGCAGCTTTTGCGATGATACCCGCAGAATTATGCAACCAAGTCCATGCATGCTCTTCAGTTGATCTCGATGTTGGATGCTTGACGGGTGCGCAACTACACGACTTGTTTACCTCCATCACCAGTGAGCTTCAACACAGAGAACTGCGAGCATAGCAACACCTTAGCGAAGTTGAGCAGACTATTGTGACTAAAGCTGCCGAAGCTGCCCAAGCCCAGGCTACACACATCACTGCCATCGCGCAGTAGGCTGAATTAGAGCAATTGATCGACCAACTCTGCGAGGATATGCTAGAAGTAATTCCTGCCTCCAGTGTGCTATAGGCCAAGGTTCAAGGCTTGGTTGCTGCTTTGAAGGCATCACATACTGAAGTACAGGTTGTTAAGGCCGATTTTGAGCTTCAGATAGCATCGATGTAGGCCAAGCTACAACTTGAGACCCCCCCGGAGGTGCGCACCCAGCGGGCCACGCTTGTCACAGAAGCCACAACCAATATTACTGCACAGATCAATCAGGGCATCATGTTGTTTTATACTATTATGGAATTATGGTCCCAGGTGTAGCGTGATCCCTTCCTTTGCCAAATCAAACATGATCTGAACCAAAAAGAGTAAGATTTTGAGTAGATGGAAGCCACTATGACCACCCTTGTCCCAACCCAATGCCTAGCGTGCCTTTGGACCAGCCACATGCTCGGAAGTGAAATTATGGGGCTCTGAAACAAGAAGCAGGTACTCAGTGACCATCTGATGCCATGGGCTTACAAAGCTCTCAAGCTGTCATAGGAATTAGATGGGGCCATGAAGCAGTTCAATCATACCTTGGAGAGCATCACAACAGCTACTAAAGGCCCAAATTCACAAAATTTGGTTGATATCATGCAAAATAAAACCGCGCAGAGCATATGTGTTCTACCCCCTTTGGCTATCGCTATCAAGCAGCTCCAGGAGATGATGAAGACCCCGCCGATGCTGTGACTCGAGACAAGTCACAAGATTGTGTTGGGGGCCTGTTGGAACGGGATCCCCTAACCACATTTTTGGTCCAGTTTTGTAATATTTAGTCTAGCACAGGGGCTTTGGGGTAGGTCAAAGCCCCCAATGAGTTGTAAAGGGTCAAAGGGTAGACTAGGAGTTCACAAACCATGGTTTTCAGACCATAGAGTAGCGCAGGCTAATACGTTATAAATAGATAGATAAATCGAGTCTAGAGATAGGTTAAGTGTAGATTAAGCTTGGATATATGAACTTGTGGATCTTTTTGTCGATTGTATGGGTAAGGGTTCCTACTGGTTGTGTGTGCGGAGATCTTGAGTCCTACTGTGTGCGGACCCTGCTGGAAGTGTGTGCAGGCTGGTAGATATAGTTTGTAATTTGGACCTGGATATGAATGAATGAGAATACTGTTGGTGTTTTTTAAGTGTTTCTATGTTATTATTATTGGCTGCACTTTATGTTATTTCTGAAATTACATTGCTTTGCTAATACGCACGTGGATGCGATATTATGAATGCATAGATCCGGTTTAAGTACTCTGTTCTGGTTATATGTTATCTGATGATTTATGATCTCTACTCTGCCACTATAATGTTAAGGATTTATATATTAGGGCTTCTCCTGCACAGGTCTGTTTGATCTAAAAGGACCCACTTTAATTAAATTTCTCTCTCTCAAGTTGCGGAAACTTGGTTCCAACACCCTCCCATACTACTTCGGGTGAGACCTTGACCTATTCAAGCGGGTCATTTCCGAAAGGGCTAGTATTATAGGGGTTTGTTGGCAAACCTTTAAAACCGAACCTGGGTAAAGACCCCTAAATCCAACATTGGGGTACACTGATACACCTCAAAACTAGTGGGTGTACTTGCCATCATAAAGGATGATATTGGTCAAAAGAGATGTGAAATTCGATGAAGAGAAATCCATGCGAACTTCCCTTGAGAGGGATATTAAGTTGGATGTAGTTGAGGATCTCTTGGCTTGAAAGGATGAACCTCAGGATGTGGAGAAACCACAAGCAGAGGAACAAAGAGTGGTAGAAACTACTTATGCATAGCCATCCATAAGATATGCCAAAAGGAACCGCACCAGAGAGGCTGATATATTGTTGCTAGATGCGAGAGAGAATGTGGGAACACCCATATCACAATGCATGCAGAGAATGTCCCTAGAGCGCTACACTAGATACATGGCTCTTATGAGCGAAGGTATTGAGATAGAACCATTCTCTTTCGAGGAAGCAGTGCAATAGCCAGTGTGGTTTGATGCCATGGTTGAGGAGTATGACTCCATTATTAGAAACAATGCATGGGAGGTTTTCCCAAGATCAGTGGGGAAGTCAGTTGCAGGATCTAGATGGGTCTACAAGATGAATCAAGAAGAAAATGGGAGTGTGGAGAAACACAAGGCTAGATTTGTGGCCAAATGGTTCTCGTAGGTGGAGGGGATTGATTATGATGATACTTTTGCACCAGTCATAGGGTACTTATCTATTAGATCCATCCTTTCACTCTCAGCGCAGATGGGATAACATATACATTAGATGGATTTAAAGACAACCTTTCTCAATGGAGTTGTTGAGGAGGAGGTGTACATTGAGTAGCCAAAAGGTTTTGGGACCTTAGACAAGGAGTCACATGTGTGCAGACTCAAGAGAGCACTGTATAGGCTGAAGCAAGCACCTCGTGCTTGGTACACCAGGATCGATAATTATTTCATCAGGTTGGGCTTCACCAAGAGTGAAGCGGATGCAAACCTATATCATATTGTGGTTGATGGTAAGATTTTGATTATTGTACTTTATGTCGATGATCTGATGATGATAGGTGATGAGAAACTCATAAAGTCTTACATTGAGGATCTTGCAAGAGAATTTTAGATGAATGACATGAGGCTCTTGCACTATTTCCTCAGATTCAAAATATGACAAAAAAATGGGGAGCTATTTGTATCTCAGAGCAAGTATGCGAAGGATATTCTGAGGAAGTTCCACATGGAGGGTAGCAAACCCATGGAGACTCCTCTAGCATGAAACTGGAGGAAGGAGGATTCTACTTCGAGTGAAGTAGTGGATGCTAATGTTTATAGATAACTTGTGGGTTCACTGATGTATTTGGTGAACACATGACTTGACATATGTTATGAAATTAAGCAGCTGAGCCAATCTATGGCTAATCCTACCAAGATCTTTTGGAAGGAAAGGAAGCATGTGTTGAGATATCTCATAGGCATTAGAAATTATGGATTATGATACAGAAAGACAGAGGGAGTGAATCTTCAAGGCTTCACTGACGCAGATTGGGCAGGGAGTCCATCCAACAAGAAGAGCACATTAGGAGGCATCTTAAACATATGATCAACAACAATTTCTTGGTACAATAGGAAACATAGATCAATTGCACTTAGTTCAACAGGGGAAGATTACATGGTAGCCAGTCAGGCAACATGCAAGGCCATTTGGATGAGGAAGATACTTGTTGGTTTTTTTGGTTGACAGATGGATCCAACGGTGATACATTGTGATAGCTAAAGTTGCATCAAACTCTCGGTTAATATGGTATTCCATGACAGGTCCAAGCATATTGATATCCAGTATCACAATCTCATAGATGGTGTTCAGAGGCAGATTATTTCATTAGAGTACATTCCCACAGAGGAGAAGTATGCAAACATCTTAACAAAGGCACTGGAAAGAATAAAATTTGAATTCCACAGAGACCAGATAGATAATCCATTTCTTGTTGAGAGGGAGTGCTGAAATGACACCAAGAAATTGCACCCAAAGGGGACTTATGATTTAATTTTCCCTTAATTAAATTGGAAAATAAATTGTAAATTCATCTCATGTAAGCTTGTATTAGTTAAATAAGTTAGAAATAATGAGTTAGCTTAGGAAATTCAAGTTGAGGGTTAGAGAGGAGGCATTTAGAGTTCTCCCATGATTTAAGGGGGTCAAGTTACAATTATTTGTGAGTTGTAATTAGTTAACTCAATTAATTGAGTTAAAATCAGTTTAACTAGTTCTAACTAAGAGATGAGCTAGTGATAGGTCCAGTGAATTAAATTTGATTTAATTCACAAGTAGGGATCAATTAGTTAACTGATAATTCGCTATAAATAGTTGATGCATGTCAGTTCTAAGGAATGCCCAATTGATGCTGAGGTTAAAGGGATGATAACTATTAGTTATATAATTAGAAAATTGTAGATGTCAGTTATAGAGTCATGAGGAAGCCTATGATGCATTATACAATACAAAATAAATTCTAAGGAATTTCCTATTTAACAAGGAAAAATTCCTCCAGGAATGCGTGATCAAGGCTGAATGAGAAGAGGTTGAGAATTGGTGAAGTACTTGACTGATTTTTCCTAGATAAGAGTGAGATAGTTGGCAGAGTGCATGAATTTCTCTAAGAGAGAAAAACATTGTATTGTTTCATGGCCTTGACTTTATACAATATACAGATAGCGGGGCTTTATTCAGTGTGATTTCCCTTGATACATCTTGTGTTGTACGATTGATAATTTCTTTCTCTTACTTGTTATGTGGTTGTGAGATCATGTTTTTTTTTTTTTTTTCCTGCAAATTGTAGAAGGATTCAATATTTTGTTTTAGTACATTACAAGATCATATTGAATCCCATCGATAGATTTTATACAACAATTACAAAATCCCACTAGATTGCATTACTAGTTCAATTCTCCCCTAAATGTAGTAGTTCAATCAATGCAGAGTAGTCTACACTAGTTCAATTTTTCAAGCCATGCTCACAAAGATTCATTGCTCCTAGATTTTTAGGTGGAATTGGAGAAAGGGAAACTTTAGGTCGTCAGCAAGATTTTCTCCACGAAGTTGGCATCTTCCCTTCTTAATCTCGATTGGAATTCCTCTAAGCTCGATAACAAGTCTCTCTACACAAGGGATTATTTAGAGTCCAGAAGTAGGTCAACACACTCTACACTGGTAAATCAACATCACAATAGCAGGGTGGTTCTTCCCCCAAACACATTTACCCTTCTCCCCCCTAGTTTTTTATTGAGTTACCTATTCTCTGTGTTCTTTCCATGAAAATCACTCCTTGTATCAGCTTGGCCCACTTTCCATCTCTGTTAGCTTCCAACCTTTAGTACTTCTAGGATTCTCTTCGCCTTTTTCAGTTCCTAGCTATGTACCAAATTCCTTTTTGTTTGCACTATCATTAGCTAGTGTTTGGTGGTATAATTGTTTTATTTTCCTTTATTTGATTCATGATTCCTTGTAGTATTTATTATTTTTGGTCCATGTATGTGTTTTATTGCTTATCATGACTTAATTTTTTATGAAATTTATTTATTCATGAATATAATGAAGAAAGTTAAAAAAATTGTCCATGATTAATCTAACCAAATATGGAACAAGATTGTGATAAAATAAGAATGACAAAGGCAGGTGCGAAGTGATTGCATTAGAGGTTTCTTTTTAGCGAGAAGCCAAATGATTAAGCACAAGTTGTTTCTATAATGAGATATTAGTTATGTCTATTAAATATCTTCGACTTCTTCAAGGAATGTATATATTTTTTGAATTAGAAAGAATGCCCTGAGAATCGCTGATTCTTAGGACATTCCTTATCTTGTAAAACCTCAATGTAATATTTTCATATAGTATAAAAGAAGATAACATGCATCCAACTCAGGAGGATTGTAATTTTAACTCTGAGACAAACAATACTTTATATCGTAATATTTTGCTAAGACTAATTAATGAAAATTCCCTTTGATTGATTCCAATATTTACTTATGTATTCTATGATCTTATTTTTTTACAGGAAGACTGACTCATGGGTAGTTGGGACCACTTCCATGGATAAGCATTGTCTCTTTATGTAATATAAATTAGTTTAGTTTTTGATTGAATGAAATTTCCTTACTCTACTGTTACTTGGATGGATTAGTTTTGTTTCCTAGTTAATCGATAAGACAATTCTTAGTATTCATTTTATGTGTTATTTCTCATACGAAGAAGTTTGCAAAAATTTGATTTGAATTGTTGTTTCTTTAGAACGTATATGTTGTTCCTTACTTTGGCAGTGTTGTTCCTTAGATATAATTTGCTGTTATTGTTGTTGTTGTTTTTTTTTTTTTGAATAAGACTAGATTCTATTATATAATACAAAAAATTATAGAGGCACAGTCAAACTTTCAGACTGGGATTGCTAAGCTAGCTAATCCCGGTAGGAAAGAGATAATTCAAAAAATACAAAAATAGGGCTGCAGAAATCAACCCATAAAGCAATCCACAAAGCATAGAAAGAGTTTCCCCTTATGGGGAAACTAGGCTTCAACAAAAGAACCCAATAGCTAAGTTTGTTGTGAAAAATGTAAATAGACATAGAGACTGAAGTAGAACTAGAAAAAACTGGAAAAAGAGGAACCATGGCACTAGACGTTTTGGTCCTTTGCATCCTGAATTTGCTGAGGAGGCTGCTCTTCCATTATGTAGCATCCATATTTTGAGGGGTCATCCTCTTTCTTGGAGAGATGAGGGTCTAGATTTGGCGTGGAGGTGGAACAAGCCCCCGTATCTTCTGCCTTCCCCCCTTCGGCAGAGCTGCTACTGCCTCCGATGTCAGATTGTTCCTCCATACATTTGAAGGGCAGAGCCACCATTTTCTGAGGCTGCTGGGGGGGAGAATGAGATAGAGTTGATTTACGCAGCCTTTTCCTAGATCCCGAGCCAGAATGGCATGGCTGAGCTTCAGGAATTCGAATAGAGAAATGGGTTGAGAGGAGCCGAGGGTCATGAAAGTCTGATGCTTCCATGGCTAATGAGAAGTCCATAGAGTGCTCCTCCATGGTCGATATGGGAAGGTGAACCTCAGACTATGGCTCTGCAAAAACACATTTGATGGCAGCGAGGCATGGAGTCAGCAGAATTCTGAGAATGTAGGTGAGGTAGATGAACAAAGGGAGATGGATGAGCATAAAGGCAGTATGCAGCATGGAGCGAATGAGCGGAGGGCGATTGAAGAGCTGAGTGAGGGGCGGAGGTGCAGAAAGGATCAACAGGGCTGAGAGTAGGAGTTTTCAGAGAAAACTTGATAATGAGACAGAGGGAAAATTGCTGGGAGGAGACGTCGCCATTGCCCATAAATGGCTAGGGCACTCTGCAAGATGGACGCACAGGAGTGAATGCACAACAGGTGAAATTGAATACCAGGTAAGGCACTGGGCTACGGACCAACGAGGAGTATTTAAGGCTCCCACGCCTGGGACATGTGCTACCTCGTGGCAAGGACAACTGCTTGGCATTGGAGAGCCCATGCGGCGAGCCAACTGAGCACTATGGAGCACCCACATCCGAGGAGATAAAATTTTTTGTTACTTAATACTTAATTCAAATTTTAATATAGTTAATCATTTAATTAGTATAGGACATTATAATATGACTTAATATTTCTTATGTTGTTCCCTAATTTAATTAAAGTCTGAGTTTCCTTAGAATAGTGTTTTGAGTTTACGATTTCAATTGTTTCCCGGTTCTTTACTTTTGTATAAGGAGTTTTAATTCAACTAGAGGTAGAGTAGATGTTTTGTTTATTATAAGATTATAGTCATCGTTATAGTGAAATTTATTAAATAGAGTTTCTTTAGGAGTGAATGAATGAATGATTAAATATAATTGATAGGATAACATAGGGGACCTCATACAAAACCATCATTAGTCTTTGATAAAATCTTGCATAAACTTTGTTTGACTACCTTGAAATAACCAGACACTTCCCAAAATGACAATAAATTTTTAGGTAGTTAATTATTTAACTTTAAGCAGTTAAAAAAACCAACATTTTGGTGTCATTTTCGGGAGGCCGTCCAAAAGCATTATCATTCTAATGTGTGACTGTAGATGTACACTTGACTCCCGGAGGGAAATTCACTGAATATGGGAGGTAAGCACCTACACAAGCACCCTAGGGATCTAATGGTAAAGCTACCCTCAGTAGGAAGGTTTAAGTTGCATAGTATACTAGAGAAAGAATCCCCAAGAAAAGAAAAAAAAATCCAAAACCCACCCTAATGGGTGTTAAAATAAAAGGAAAAATAAGCCTTGGGATAACATCTTACCTCGATAAAATCATATGATAGGAAAAGTCCCAAGCTTAACCTAGACCAGTATCCTTAAAACGATTTTCTTCTATTCACTACAAGGAAAATACCTTGTAACGAAGGTTTTTGTGTAGGACCTTATAAAAATATCCCAAAAATCAGTTTCTAGCGGAGGTCACTAGTGGAGGTGGGCGGGTGAATGTTTAGTGGATGCTTCTTTGATGGTGCGTCTAAATTACTCAAGCATATCGATGATTTCTTATCCATAAACGAACTGAAGTTGCATATAACATGGTGCATCGTAGATTTTTTTTTAAAAAAAAATAAAAAACCATGGTGCGTTGAATACCCAAATGCACTGGTGTTTGAATATTTGCTAGCACCAGACTCCTTCATGTAGTAAAATGTACTAGTACGATTTGATAATAATGTCTCGATGTTGTAAACATGGTGCACCATAGATTTTTTTTATTTTTATTTTTATTTTATTTTATTTTTTAAATAAAAAACCACGGTGCGCTAAATAACCAAACACACCAGTGTTTGAATATTCACCAGCACCAAACTCCTTCATATATTAAAACGTACTGGTGCTATACGAAAATGATGTCTTAATGCGGTAAATGTATAACAATGCCCCGAGGCATCTTATAAATCGTACCGATAAACAATTTCTAATTTCTATAAAGATATTGGTGCTATTGTAAAACCGCAACACCTGTGTGTTATTAGTAACGTAAATCCCTAATGTGTCTTGATAAAGAACCATGATAATTTTAAATTAAGAAAAAAAAACGGTGCTTTTGGATATAGCTCGCCTTGGTGCGCTTTGCAAAACACACCAAAGGAGAGTTAAATAAAGAAACCCTCCTGGTCATAATTTTCATTTTTACCATCTATAGTGCGGGAGATCTCTAAAGAACCAGTTCCACTCTTTCCATGTGCAAGTGCCCAGACGTTAGTGCTTCTCTTGCTCACCACCTTTCATTACTGTGCTCACCATTTCAGTTTCCAATTTTTTCAAACGATGTGAAAATTCGTTTTTCTCCATTACGTGTCCACAATGCCTCCCTGATGACCAAATTTCTAGGTAATCTCTATGTTTCTTTTTAATTTAAGTTTTTAGAGGATTAGAATAGAAAATTAGGTTTAATTCGTCATTTTTTTTGCAAAAAAAATAATTTTCGAGCACGGTGCGCTCGATATGTTCGACTCGCAATGACAATGTCATGCCCTAAAAATTTACAGGGTGCATCATGTTTCTATGCGTGAACATAACACACCAGCATTATGGTGGTGGGTTGTCGGTGCATCACTCCAGGTGCATTTATATTTACCAAACACACCGAAAATAAATATTTAAAAATATTCTTATAGCTTGGTGTGTTCAATAACCTGAACATACCATATTGGTGCCAACATGTTACATGTTTACACCGATGTATAACTATGACACACTGCTATGAAAAGTTAAATTTTTGAAACACCTGCGGTGCACCATACTTATGTGCGCACTATTACCGATGTGGTTATAGTTGAAAGCACACTTGCGCCAGTGCATGAATTTGTTTTGAACGCAAAGACAATTTTTTTTTTAGATTGAAATTTGTGTTCCCATAGTTATAAATACATGTTTCATTTAATTAAAAAAAAGTATTTTATGTATGAGGCTGATGTATTTTATATGTAAATCATGTAGTAGAGATATCATCAGAGGGAGCAGGAGCAGGAGGTGAACCCATACAATATGGTCTGACCATGGCAGGCCAGACAAAGGGAGAGGGATTTATATCCTCACCCTATTGCTGCAATGACCTAAGTGCTCTTGAGGAATGTAGGCCTCCTCAAGTACTATGAGGAGGGTACATCCTTGAAGGCACACTCAGCCTTATTGGCACATATGATCCACCGATGGCATGTCTAGCAACAATATTTTCATGTTCGTCTTGAGTTGTGGTATAGGCCCATTAAGGAGGATATACACTTTAACACCGACCTATCTAGGAGAAGCGAGGATTTTCCCCAATTCTCTGATGTACCCCATGGTGTTGCAGTTGAGAGGCAGCGTGCATACACTCTGAGATATGCGAGGCCTCATGCGGTCAGTCTATCATATTTTCAGGTCCATGGTGGATAGTTATATATTTATTATTTTGCTACAGGGGAGGCTAGGTTCCTGTCATTATTATTCAACACCATTCCACATTCTTGTGGTGATGGGAAACACCTTATTTTCCATCTTTTGTATTATGTTGATTCTTTGATTCAGGTTCCATGTTGCATCAGATGATTTGCCATTTTTTGAGGCGGTTTTCATGACTTTAGATAGGTGTCATGCGTTACCGAGACAGGGGAGGGAGACCTTCCCTTTTGCTTCCAATATTTTTCGTTTATTTTTTGAGATATTTCTGGAGACGAGGCCTACATTTGATCGTTTCCCTCCTAGGATGATCATTGAGGCCTGAATACACATGGGGGTGTAGATGGTGCCCAAGAGGGGCATGCTGGATTTTCTAACTAGGATTTCGGACGAGGCACTAGAGCTACTGGCTAGTGTGGGTGATCATGTGTTTGTGTAATATCCCAAAAGGGAGAATGGAGTAATACTGAAACACAATATAAGAACTGAAACTAAGTAAACAATAAATTTAAAGACAACATTAGAATATACAAAGAATCTGAGCCATTTTATTATATGGAGATGAATCAGTTCCATAATGTACAAAAAATGAGTAGATCTAGCCCAAGAGATGGCCTAGAATCACCCTGCAATGATGCTACAGCTAGCACTGCGTAACTGGTGAGCTTATAGGAAGAAATACTGCACTGTACCTTCTGCTGCTGATATACATGAAACTACTGTAAAATGAAATGAACATCTAGGGAGCTCAGGAGCTTTGATGATGCCAAGATTCAAGATCTGGCCAATGTGATGGGAACCCAAGATAACCCAGAAAGGATTTTCTAGATCTACAACTTTGGAAAATCACCCTCCTAGGGTTTGATCCTTTATCTGCTGGGTTATACAGATCTGAAGCTAGATATGATCCAAATATGGCTACAATACGTTCTAAAAATAGATCTGAGCTTTGAGGGCTGATCCCTCCTTCAGATCTACAAGCTAGGCACTTGAGATCTTGTCTCCTCTTTTTCCTCCTTCAATTTGCAGCAACTGAATATGTAGCTGCTACAGAAACTGTGCTGTACAAGAGGGAGAGGCTCTATGCCTACTGAAATATGCCGCAATAGACTCTAGGCTGATGGAAATAGTGATGGCTAGGTGAGGGGATGATCCCTCACATGATTACTAGCTGAAATGCTAGCAACATCCTTCCTCCTTTGGATCTGCAATGATGGAATATGTAATACTTGATGGGACTACTGCTGATAGGAGGTCAATAATGTTTGGTCTGATGCTAGATCTGAAATTAAGCCTCGAGAATGTTGATCTTCAAGTCCAAGGTGATAGGAATAAACCTACATCGGTTCTCCAGCTGAAATACTAAAGACAACCTCCACCTTCCAAAATGATCTTCAGAAATTGCGTAATTCCTGAAGGTAGATGTTCTGCAGATGATGGAAAAGATATATGGCACCAATGCCTGATGTAGAATGAAGTACAACCCTCTTTCCAGAGCTACTCAAAGAAAGAGGAGGCATTCTCGACCAATAACACCCTGTGCTAAACAACACTTGCAATCTTAGCTAAATAGCCAAGGAAAGCATGGAATGTCATATGAAACTTCCAAATCTAAATAACCCTCAAAATCTATAATCCATAGCCTGCCTTCATTGTTGTCTTCATCTCCTTTATATAGTTTATGAGCCTTACCATGCCTTGGCCCACCTCTAAACTGTGCCGTGCATGTGGAAATAATCCTCCATGTTTGACTACGCTATCCATCAAAGTCCTCCATCATGTCTAGGTGCAATGTACACCCTCTCCACCATGTGTGCATTAATTGCACCACTTCCTCCATCATTCCATTATGAATGCTCTATGATATTTTATTAAATGCCTTCCCTGATCTTAGTTGACTGCTTCAACCTCCATGATATATTTCATTAATGAGACATGATCTCCAAACCATTCACATTAGTAGTTGCTCCACTACCTCATTATGTAGATCTAGGCTTAATTAATCCACATTCACACATAAAAAGTGGATATTTATTCATCATGAGGATTATGGGTCCCTCCACCCTTTTATTTACTTAATTCATTAAGAAAATTAAGAACTCTAATATTCCAAATGTCATGTGAAAATTTGGGAATATTACAGTCCTCCCCAGCAAAATTTTGCTTGAACTCAAAAAATTTCAAAAGTAGATGCAAAATACATCCATTTCCCTCCAAATGGCATCCACATAATGGAGGCCTCCTCCTTTTTCTGCAATGTGTTATACATGTTTGGTTCCAAAGTTGTCTCTCAAGAAAGTATATAATGACCTCCAACTATATGGTTAGATGTCCTCTTTCCACCATGAAGTACCAAGTGACAACCATATGAGGTCCAACATCATCATCAATACATGAGATACATAAAATAAAGTGGTTCTTCCCACAAAGGAAAATCTCCATCTTACAACACATTTCTTCATCCCATGCTTCTTGAAGTATATTGAGCATTGACATGCCCTCATCTCTAGCCCTGTTGGCCTTGTAGGTTCCAAGAATATTTCCAACATTATGCAAAAGAAGAAATAGAGACATATGGGTAGACCAAAGTGTCAAACCATATTCTCCCAATAGTAACCACTAGAGTAGGGCCTTTTGCTGCCATCCTCCATCTCCTCCATGTAAGATGGACAAGCCAAACTTCCCCAAAAGAAACCAAAGCAACAAGAGATTTGGCCACCTCTTCACATCATCATGTGAATCATGGATTAATAATAACATGCTGAAGGACATATAGAATGTCATACCATCCTAATACAAACAAACTCCATTATCATACATCATGAGAGTGCTATGCCATATTACCAACAATACAAAACACATAAACATGGGAGATGTCATGTGATGGCCAAACTCTCTTAAGGACAACCCAAATGAGCATGCATTTCTTTGCTGCATACTATCATTGATACATAAGGCATAAGAAAAGAAAATATGAGCCTTTGGGTAGTAACCATACTCACCCAAGAGCAACCAGTGCAGCCATGCCTCCTTCTTCATTACATGAGTTTTTTTCAAGGCACGCATCAAAGAAATAATAGCCTTTGGCTAGTAAACAAACTCACCCAAGAGAAACCAACGTAACCAAGCTTCTTGCTGGCCCATGTCATATATTTTAAAGTGGTCATGCAACCCCTTGCTTATCATTCTCACCCACTCATCCCAATGTGGATGATGAATGATGTACTACATAAACATGGTAGCCTCCCTTTGTAGAATACCATCCTTCTCAAACTGATGAAGAACCTTTCACTCCATGAAATTTTGAAGTGCACCTCCAATGATATCTCTTAATGAGACCTTCTTCTCATCCATTGCCTTCCAAAACCAATGAGGTTCTAGATCTGCTGCAGGTAGAAGTATCTCTTTGAGCTGTGAGATGCTCATTGAGAAAGTGTCATCAAGAAAGGAGAAAATATTTCTCATCTCAAGATGTCTACCATTTATCATCTTAACCTCCATTGCTTCATGAGTGAAGCTACCTTCAAAATGCTCCAAGAATAACGGGTCTGCTTCATTATCATTGCTACGAAGTGACAACGCTGTAGATCTGCATGGTAATACATATGTTGTCTCAAAGCAAGGCACAATACTGATCTCATAACCAGTTATTTTACATAGGATTATGCTCATCCCATTTTCTGAAACTATACACTTCAACTCAAAGGGTTGAATTTAGTCCATCAAGAAAAACTAGGATATCTTTTCATCTCCTCCTTGATCAGATCAAGGATCCTTTGTGCTATGATATGTTGCTACTTCAAATCAACATTTTGATATAATCCTTGGTTATGAATTGGCCCTGATGGCATGTCCCCATAAGTTCCACTAAGATATACTGAAACAATAGGTGATGAATGTGTATGTATACCTTGGATCAACTGATGTGTGGGAACCTCTTGCTAGAACACAACAATTCCTCCAACCGGGACAATGGTGTCTCCAACTGCTGGTAAGAGAGATGGTTTCTCTTCTACTAGTGTACCAGCACTGGAATCTTCCTCCTCTTCCTCATGCATCTCCTAAATCATGCATGGGACTCTATGTATTAAGAGATCAAGACTATCTTGCAAATTTGCAAGTGTCTCTTCTCTAGATGTAAGCACTTCTACAACTGGCGGTGAATGTAGTGACTTCTTGTCCAGAGTACCAAGATTGACATCCTCCTTTGTCTCCTTATGAAATGTCTCTTTATGGCCCATCTCTGCTTTCTTCACATCAAAATTCTTTCTCAACTTGTGAAATAAATATGAATATTTAGTCACCTTTGCATGCTCCGTGTGACTAAACCACCAATCATTGGCTTCACCCAAAATATGCAGTGTTGCAATTTGGATAGCCTCTTTCTCAACCATAGGATGTAGCATGAAAAATGTATCTAATTCTTTCCTCCAAGCCTTAACAGTGCTTGAGGAAGATCCATCAAATGTAGGCAAATAGAATCTATTTTTCCTCTTTCTTCTATTGCTGCTATAGGATCTTCTTTCTTCTTTGAGTTCAAAGAATTCTTGGAGAGTTAGACTCTCTTTGAAAACTCTAGATTGTGCCTTGTACTCTTCAAGATATAGACTGAGAGTCTTATGAGTCTTAGGCTCTTTCCTTTCTTCATTTCTACACCCTTCACCTTCTTCAAAGAAAGTGGGCATATGATATCTATGAGGAGATCTATGATTCTCCGATCTTCTTTTCTGTTGATAGGAAGTGCTTGGACCTTCCTTATCAAATCTTCTTCTTGGATCCTCCTTTTGCCTTTCCTTCTTCATTTGATTGACCTCCTTGGAGTGATCTTTCTTGGATACAAAGAGGGGAGTGGCAAGGCTATAATCCTCCTTCAAGATAGATCTCATCTATCTGCTTCTTCTTTTGATGCAAAAGATGAATTGTCCACAAGCTGAGCCAAAGATAATGCTCTGATACCACTGTAATATCCCAAAAGGGAGAATGCTGTAATACTGAAACACAATATAAGAACTGCAACTAAGTAAACAATAAATCTAAAGACAACATCAAAATATACAGAGAAGCTGAGCCATTTTATTATATGGATATGAATCAGTTACATAATGTATAGAAAATGAGTAGATCTAGCCCAAGAGATGGCCTAGAATCACCCTGCAATGATGATACAACTAGCACTGTGTAACTGGTGAGCTTACATGAAGCAATAATGTGCTGTCCCTTCTGCTGCTGATATACATGAAACTGCTACAAAAGGAAATGCAGATCTAGGGAGCTCAGGAACTCTGATGATGCCAAGATTCAAGATCTGGCCAATGTGATGGGAACCGAAGATAACCCAGAAAGGATTTTCCAGATCTACAACTTTGGAAAATCACCCTCGTAGGTTTTGATCCTTTATCTACTGGGTTATATAGATTTGAAGCTAGATTTGATCCAAATATGGCTGCAATATTTTCTACAAACATATTTGAGCTTTGAGGGCTGATCCCTCCTTTAGATCTACTAGCTAGGAGCTTGAGATCTTGTCTCCTCTTCTTCCTCCTTCAATTTGCAGCAATTGAATATGCAACTGCTACAGAAACTATGCTGTACAAGAGGGAGAGGCTCTATGCCTACTGAAATATGCTGCAATAGAATCCAGGCTGATGGAAATAGTGATGACCAGGTGAGGGGATGATCCCTCACATGATTACTAGTTGAAATGCTAGAAAATTCCTTCCTCCTTTGGATCTGCAATGATGGACTGCATAATCCTTGATGGGACTACTGCTGATAGAAGGTCAATAATGTTGGGCCTGATGCTAGATCTGAAATGAAGCCTTGGGAATGCTGATCTTCAAGCCCAAGGTGATAGGAATAAACCTACACTGGTTCTCCAGCTGAAATACTGAAGACAACATCCATCTTCCAAACTGATCTTCAGAAATTGTATAATTCCTGAAGGTAGATGTTCTGTAGATGATGGAAAAGATATATGGCACCAATGCCTGATCTAGAATTAAGTACAAACCTCTTTCCAAAGCTACTCAAAGAAAGAGGAGGGATTCCCGACCAGGAACACCCTGTGCTAAACAACGCTTGCAATCTTAGCTAAACAGCCAAAGAAAGCATGGAATGTCATATGAAAATTCCAGATCTAAACAGACCTCAAAATCTATAATCCATAGCCTGCCTTCATTGTTGTCTTTATCTCCTTTATATAGTTATGAGCCTTCCCATGCCTTGGCCCACCTCTAAACTGTGTTGTGCATCTGGACATAATCCTCCATGTTTGACTGCGCTGTCTCTCCAAGTCCTCCATCATGTCTAGGTGCAATGTACACCCTCTCCATCATGTGTGCATTAATTGCACCACTTCCTCCATCACTCCATTATGAATGCTCTATGATCTTTCATTAGATGCCTTCCCTGATCTTAGTTGAATGCTTCAATCTCCATGATCTATATCATTAATGAGACATGATCTCCAAACCATTCACATTAGTAGTTGATCCACTAACTCATTATGTAGATATAGCCTTAATTAATCCACATTCACACATAAAAAGTGGATATTTATTCATCATGAGGATTATGGGTCCCTCCACCCTTTTATTTACTTAATTCATTAAGAAAATTAAGAACTCTAATATTCCAAATGTCATGTGAAAATTTGGGAATATTACGGTTTGTCATGTTCAGGTATTTGTATGCGTGGATTGATTGGAGAGTGTGTTGTAGAAAATCCATGTAGATTCAAATTTCTAATTGTAATATGCTAAAACAATACTTGTATCTACTCTACCAATTGCAGAAACCAATTACGATCGTGAAATCACAAAGCGTACAAGAGAAATAATTTCAATCGCACATTACACAATGATTTCCTGGGGAAATCCATAGCTAAAAAACACGCTATATATATATATATATATATATATATATATATATATATATATATATATATATATATATATATATATATATATTGCATTAATCAGAAACTATGAGAAGATTACAATGTTTTTCTCAAACCAAAAAAACCTCTACACTATCTCTATCTGTCTCACTGCTTCTGTGAGGATCCCTATTTCCTTGCGTTGTTTCCTTGGGTGATTAGCCCCTATTAATTAGGGAAATCCCAATTGGAATTGCGCAATACATCTAGGGCATTCCTCTTACTGCATGCACCATCTATACACTTTGGATGATTATAAAACTGATAGTACATTGCCCTTGAACACCAATCTCAACTGGGTATTTCTATGATATGACATGCATGAGTTATTTATTACTAATTTATCAGTTATCTGATTGATCACTGCATGTGGTTCAAGTTCAAGTTCCACACTTTTAACTCACACTAGTTCCTCCAACAATTGGTACTGGTTAAATTGACTTAAACTCAAATAAACTAAGTTAATTAATTACAACTCAAAATAAACTCAAATAAACTAAGTTAATTAATTAAATTGCCTCTTGACAATTCCTTCATTAAGATGCCTGCATCCTATTCCTCTGTAGGAATTTACTTTAGCATCATGATCTACCTCTGCACACAATCTTTGAGATGGTGGTACCAGATGTCTATATGCTTGGACCTATCATGAAAAAATGGATTAACCGAGAGTTTGATGCAACATTGGTTGTCACAGTAAATCACCATAGGATCCATATGTTGACCAAATAACCTAAGAAGTATCTTCCTCATATAGATAGCCTCACAAGTTGCTTGACTAGAAGCCATGTACTCTACTTCTGCTGAACTAAGTGCAACTGATATCTACTTCCTGTTGTACCAAGAAATTGTTGCTGACCCAATAATGAAGATTTCACTTGATGTGATCTTCCTATTGGATGGAATCCCTGCCCAATCTACATATGTGAAGCCTTGAAACTTCACTCCATTTTTCCATCTGTACCAAAGACCAAACTGAGTGGTGCCTCTGAGGTATCTCATCACATGTTTGGTTGCCTTCCAACAGAGCTTGGTTTGCTTAACTATTACTTGATTAAGCTAGTTAACCGCATAACACATGTCCGATCATGTGTTCACCAAGTACATGAGTGAACGCACAAGCTACATGTAAATGGTAACTTCTACCACTTTGCCACAAGTAGCATCTTCCATCCTCCAATTCCTTGTTAGAGGAGTCTCCATGGGTTTTATTCTCTCCATGTGAAACTTCTTCAGTATCTCATTGGCATACTTTCCCTGAGAGCCAAACAGTTCCCCATCTCTTTTCCAAATTTCTAAACCAAGGAAATAATGCAAGAGCCACATGTATTTCATCTCAAATTCTCTTGCAAAATATTATTTGCTAGATTTTATCAGCTTCTCATCACCTTTTGATCCTAATGTACTAATCACGAGGTGGTTGTTTCAGTCCATACAATGCTCTCTTGAGTCTACACACATGTGAATATCCGTCAAAAGTCTCAAATCATTCTAGCTGCTCTATGTACACCTCTTCCTCAATCACTCCATTGAGGAAAATTGTATTTACATCCATATGATGTATTTTCCATCCCATTTGCTTTGAAAGTGAAATAATAGATCTGAATTAAGAGTACCTTGCTACTGGAGAAAATTTATCCTCATAATGAACGTCCTCACTTACGGTTGTTCGAGAACAAGGATCTGATGAGTTTATTAGTTCCGGCTGGCTGGTTGCAAATCGGATGGTTGAAAGGAGGGAAAGACCTTCATTCACCCTCGGTCTAACATAAATCCTAACTACTTATGGCTATTGGCCTAGGGAACTATATCCTCAACCGAGGCCCTCCCACCCGGTCAAAGAGTAGGGGCCTGAGAGAGTAAGTGATTGAGAGTCTGTACCAAAATTAAGTGTAGCCTGACCGAACTAAGTGCTCAACTGTATGGGAGAGGAATGAAAATGGTAAATTAATTTAGAAAAGATGGCCTAGTGACTAGTCCAAGAGATGGTTGATTTAGACCCTAAAATTGAATGAAGTTTCACTAATAATTCTCTAATAAACTTCGTTCTAATATGGAACTAAAGCTCGGTTCAAAGCCTACTGTATCGAACCCTGTTTTTGTTCTCACTGCTTTCTGGTTTGTCATCGACGAAGCCGCACCTCACTATCTCATAAGTAACCCTGGTATTCACTATACACATTGAAGGAAGTCTTTCTACAACCTCTATATACCAAGGGAAGGAAAGAGGCAGTAAATAAATAGATCCAGGGTTGACATCAAAGAGGCAGATTTTGGGTTGAAGTATTCCGTAGCTAAGATGAAGGGGAGGTTCTAAAAGCTAAGAGGAAGGTAAGAGGGTTTATTCATGGTATACTAGTAAGGAAGGCCATAGCCTATCACTCTAGGGAAGCCAGATCTATAGGAAGGCCAGTCTATAAGGTTTTTACATGTTACGCTAAGGCACCCTCAAGTAGGGTCCTGAAAGTGTATTTATTCCCCTCAAAAGCTGCACCAAAGTCTCGTTTACAACTTCTATTTGCCCATCTGTCTGTGGATGGAATGTGGTAGACCCATTCAACTTCATGTCCATATTCTCCCACAACGTATTCCAAAATGCACTGATAAATCTGGTTTCCCTGTCTGAAATGATGCTCCTTGGTATCCCAAAGTGAACCCAGACCTGTTCAAAGAACAAGTTTGTTGCTTCTTACCCGGTCTTTTGACAGCACATAAGAACGAACATCTTGTTGAACCTATCAACAACCAAAAGCAAATAGTCATGTTCCTTCCTGGTAATGGGTAAACCTCCCCAAAGATCCATGAAAATTATTTCCCATGGTTGAGTGGGTACAGGTAAGGGATGATATAGACCTTGCTTCGTATTACTGGGCTTGCTGGGACAACAAAGTATACATCCTCTGATGAACCTTGCTACTTCTTCTTGCATTTTGGGCCAATATACATACCTCTGCAAGTTGGTAACTGTCTTCCCAAAACGAAAATGCCCTACAACCTTGGGGGTGTGAGCCTATCTAACTAATTAGCTGCAATCACTCACCTTTAGGAACACAGAGCTTGTCCAGTCTGTAGAGTAACCCATTTTGGAGATGATAGCCAACTATGCTGTCACCATCATATGCATGAATCTGATCCTTTAGCTGCTGAAACACCTCCATGAATTCCTCATTTTCTATATATGCCTATTTGTATGCATCATGGGTGAAAGGCTCCATGTGCATTATAGTGACCGAAGCTTTCATTTTTTATGTGGGTGGCCACATGTCGAACAACTTTTTTGTGCTGCCCTTATTTTAATTAATGACTAAATGAAACTGTTACAAGAACCCCATTCACTTGTAGTGTCTGGTCTGTTGTACCTTACTCTGGGCCTACAAGTACTGTAGTGGCTGGTGATCTGTGTGGATGATGGTATCCTTTCCCATTAGATAGTGTTTCCACTTTTTGACAGCTTGTACTAGAGCATAGAGCTCCTTGTCATAGGTAGGGTAGTTGATAACTGCCCTGTGTCATACTTCAAAATGATAGCATACAGGCCTTCCTCCTTGCATAAAGACTACTCCCATGGCATACCCACTCACATCCGTCTCCACTTTGAGGGGTTGCTGCAAGTTTGGAACATGAGAATTAGTGCTTGGATGATTTTTATATTCAAGTCATCAAAAGCCTTCTGCAGACCTTTCCCCCATTGGAAGCTCTTGCCACTCATTGTTATGGCATGGAGTGGTGATTCTATTGCTGAAAATGATATCCTGGTGTACCAATCACGAGGTGCTTGTTTCAGTCCATACAATGCTCTCTTGAGTCTGCACACATGTGATTATCTATCAAAGGTCTCAAATCCTTCTAGCTGCTCCATGTACACCTCTTCCTCAATCACTCCATTGAGGAAAGTTGTATTTAGATCCATCTGATGTATTTTCCATCCCATTTTCTCTAAAAGTGTAATAATAGATCTGAATTAAGAGCACCTTGCTACTGGAGCAAAGTTATCCTCTTAAGCTATTCCCTCCACCTTAGAGAACCCATTGGCCACAAATTTGGCCTTGTGTTTCTCGACACTCCCATCCATTGCTTGCTTCACCTTGTAGATCCACTTGGATCCTACAATTGAATTTTCCTGTGGTCTTGGGACAAATTTCCATGCACTGTTCCTGATAATGGAGTCATAATCCTCTACCATGGCATCAAACCATACTAGTTGTTGCACTGCTTCCTTGAATGAGGATGGCTCAGTATTTACACTCTCTGTCATAAGAGCCATGTAGCTAGTGTACCAATCTGGGGACCTTCTCTGCCTACGCTGTGATATGGGTGCTCCCACATTGTCTCTAGCATAATGTATCAACCTGTCAGACCCTCAAGTGCACTTCCTTCCATCTCTGGATGTCTTTGCATGAGTGGGTGCTTCCACTCTCTAATACTTTTCTTGTGGCTGCTCCACATCTTTAGGTTCTTCTTTTGGAGCTAAAAGCTCCTCATCTGCATGCATTTGAAGCTCCCTCTCAAGGTAAATTTGCATGGCTTTCTCCTCATAAAATTTCACATCTATGAACCACTATCATCCTATGAGATGGAAGGTACACCTGATAGTTGTGATGTGTATTAGTGTACCCCAAAATATTCCCAAATCAGTTGTTGGTTCTAGCATTTTCCATGCATCTTTGGAAACATGACAATAAAATGATGAACCAAATATTCTAAAGTGTGCCACAACTGGCTTCTTACTAGAAAAAGGCTTCCTCTAGTGTACTCATCCTAAGAATCCGATAAGGACTCTTGTTCTGAATATATAAAGCTGTGTCGCATGCTTCCGCCAATAAGTGCAATGGCAGGCCCTGATCATGTAACATCACCTGTGCAACTCCCACAATGCTTTTGTTCTTCCTTTCTGCAACCCCATTCTGTTGTGGGTTATGGGGTTCTATTAACTCCCATAAAATGCCTTTTTCTGCATAGAAGTTCTGGAATTCATTCGACACATATTCTCCACAGTTGTCGCTCCTGAGAGCCTTCACTTTTCTGCCTGTGTCTTTTTTAACAAGTGCTTTGAACTCCAAAAATTTTGAGAACGTTTGGTCTTTCTTCTACATGAATAATATCCAACACTTGCATGAAAAATCATGTACAAAAATCACATAATACCCATGCTTGGTCATGGAGGCTTTCGAGAAAGGTCCACACACATATGAGTGAACTCTTTCAAGGATCGCTTGCACTCAACTTTCCTTATCATGAAAGGTGGATTTGGTGTACTTCCCCTATGTACAACCTTTGCATGTATCACACTGCTCAAGTGCACCCTTAGGAAGTCTGGTATAAATATGTTGCATGATATTCAAATCTTTGTGGTGTAGATGGCCCAATATTCAATGCCATAACTCACTACTTCCATCCGGTCTCTTTAGGAAATGTAATTAGATCTACCCTCAAGGGCATACTCGAGCCTTAGACCATAGAATGCCATCTCGGTCCTGCTACTACCTTTGGAGAATAAATTTTCAAAAATTGTTCCTCCTGCAAGTACAAACTCATATTCTTCTCTTCTATAGTGATTTTAGCTCTGATACCATGTATATAATACATGTAGATTCAAACTGCTAATTTTAATATGCTAAAAAAATAGACTTGAATATAATCTACCAATTGCGAAAACCAATTATGATCATGAAATCACAAAGCATACAATAGAAATAATTTCAATCACACATTACACAATGATTTCCCGGGGAAATCCATAGCTAAAAACCTCACTATCTATATATTGAATTAGTCAGGAAATATGTGAATATTACAATGATTTTCTCAAAGCAGAGAAACCTCACACTGTTTATATATGTCTCACTGCTTCCTAAACAAGCCTAGGACAATACTTAACCAATTTTATGCTTGCCACGATCCATATTTTCTTGCATTATTTCCTTGGGTAATTATCCCCTATTAATTAGGGAAATTACCAATTGGAATTAACTAATACATCTAGGGCCTTCCTTTGACTGCATGCACCACCTATACAATTTGGATGATTATACAACTGATAGTACACTACCATTGAACTCCAATCTCAACTGAGTCTTGTTTGATCTGACATGCATGAGTTATTTATGGCTGATTTATCAGTTATCTGATTAATCACTTAATGTGGTTCAAGTTCAACTTCCACACTTTGACCTCTCACTAATTCCTCCAATAGTTGGAACTAGTTAAACTGACTTAAACTCAGATAAATTGAGTTAATTAATTACAAGTCAAATAAACTCAACCAGGGCTCTTATTTTGTAGGAGCCACTCTACGTGACTCAAGTTAGACCCTCAACTCAAATTAACTGAACCAACTAAGTCAAACTAACTTATTTAACTCATACAACCTTTCATGAGATGTGGAATTACAATTTTATTCTAATTTAATTCAAGGGAAAATTAAATTACAATCTTTCTTGGTGCCATTTTCAACATGCGTCTCAACATCACCTTCATGAAAAATGAGCCTCTATATGATAGAGGTAATATTAGTGTCTTATTTAAATTAATATAGTTTCATTTTCATGTTATAATGAATTATAATAAAATTTATTCTAGTCCTTTCTTTAACTTGTTTATTAAGTTGTTTAATGAAAATTTCTAATTATTTTGTGTACTATATATTTCGTAGAAATTAACTCATATGATGGGGACATGCTTTCTCCCCCACCGTCAGATGGAGGACATGAGTACATGGATGAGGCCTACGAGGGTGAGGGCGAGGCACATCGTCAGGGGGCCAAGGGCGCTTGGGGCAGAGGCCTGCTATGTGATGTCAGATGGACTACTGTGATATATTGTCCAAAGTTTTGGTTCGATAGGGAGTCCGCCCTGCGAGGCCTTGAGATATTAACACATATCTGATGTTCGTGGATCTCTACAAGAACTTCCCATGGGATTTTATGTCTCTTATGCAACATTTCATCAGAGCTATAACTTTATTGGTAGCGATGAGGAATGTAGGGCATCATGTAGCAACACATCCATCAGATGTTGAGGGTGATGATGATGATCATGATAATGAGGGTGATAACCATGATCATAATGATGAGGATGGTGATGATGATGCTTCTAGTGGTTCCACCCAATCTGATGATGGCCGTTAAGGTGTCAGTGATCCTTTTGGTAGTACACCTCCTCATTAGTCGCCTGATGATGTCGATATTCCAGAGCTATAGGATGTGTTGTATGTTTCTCCTAATAGAGCATAATGAAAACCTTCTCCTACAGACCATCCATGTCCTTCTACTGCAGACCAACCACCTCTTAGTCCTCCACCTCAACTGAGTTAGACAAACGTACTTGATTAGGCAGTAATTGACCATCCATCATCTTCTACTGCCGACTAGGCTATAGGAACTACTACGTCTGTTGTATCAGATATTTGATTGCACTTATATATTAATGAATTTTTTGTGATCATGTTTATGTATTTAATTTATATGTTGGTGTTGATGTGTCTATTGTTAGGTCATGTTAGATATGTTCATTTAATGTGTTTGTAGCTATGTGTCTTATAGCAGTTATTTGACATGATATTTATATTAATTTGAGGTTGTGTGCGGCGATGATGTTAGATTACAATATTTGTGTTTTGTTAGATGTGATCATGAATATGATGCCGCAGTAGATTATTAGATTTGAATGCTAGCTAATGACATTTATATGTGCTACTAAAAGTGTATATAATTAGATGATGGTAGTGAATTCAAATGTGTATCTTAGATGATGTTTATGTTTGTTAGATGATTATCGTCATGATGTTTATTTTTATGAAATAATGTTTATTATAGATTATGTATTGGTGAGTTTATATCAAACGTTTATATATAAAATTGCATTAAAATGACTTTAAAAAAAATGCAAATATATTTTTATAAATTACAAAGTTTAGTATGGTTGAAACTATGATTGTAAAATTACGATAAATATTTTTATATTGCTTAGATAGTTAATTGATATTCAATCTAGCTTAATTAGTAAAATATTTCAATGCTCACAACGATAAAATAATGAAAGGTGAAATAATTTAGTTAGTTCTTAAAAAGATGAAAATGTGTATGTTAGCATAAATTCTTTATGCAAGTGTACAAAAAGAGCCTACTTTAGTTGTGTGTGAAAAAAAACCCTAACAACAAAAATGGCTACTTAACTCTTTAGATCTAAAAGGAATAGTTAGAAAAAATGCTGTGGAAAACCAGATCTATGTAGTAAAAGCAGTTAAACAGTGAAAATAAATAGTAATTGCTCCATGCATCCAACATACAAGACAAGATTTAAAAAATGTTTTCATATATCATTACACATGGTGAAGGGAAAAAATAAGTGTTACGAGCCCCCCTCAATGGGATGGGTTCTTGGTTGTCCTCAATGCTTCAGTTCCAGAGGTTTCTCTCTCTCAATGGTGCAGAAAACCAAAAATGTATTGAACTCTATGGGAGCTCAAGAAGCAAAAGAAAATAGTAGCAACAATGAGAATGATCAAAGCACAGAAATGAAAGGGATCAAAGTCAATAAATAATGGAAAAAATCTCCTATTTATAACAAAATATTGAGTTATCCTTGATAATGGCGAATAATAAAATATTATTAACCAAGATCTAGATCTAACCGCTTGGAATATTTTATTATATTCTGTTGGAGGGAGAAGGTATTTAAATTGGTTAAATACCTTTATTTATAAATAATAAACAAATAAATGATTTACTTATCATTTCAAGAATGTGGTTAAGGAATAATAAACAAATAATGATTTGTTTAATTATTCCTAGGTGATTTAATCAAATTTAACAAGGAATAATAACTAAATACTGATTTAATTAATTATTCCTAGAGAAAAATAAGAAAAATAACGATTTATCTAATTATTTCTCATAATTGGGTTGAATATGACCAAGAATATTATTTAAACAATGGTTTAATTAATTATTATTAAAGGAAAATCAAATAAATAAGGATTTATTTAATTATTCCTCATGGGGTTTCTTGTTTTAGCCAGAAATAACTTAATAAAATATGATTTATTAAATTATTTCTTATAGTGAAAGAAATTTTACTATGGTAAAATTGTTCCTACATGGTTTACTTCGATCCATCTAATTAAGAATGGTTAGATGCCCAATTTTTGGTGATAACATATTTCCCCCCAACGTGCGAGCGTTAGGAGAAAATCGTATGACCGAAGTACGTTGTAAGAACACAATCACTAGACACCGAAGGGGAGTCAGAGAGAGTGAGAGATACATATACGAAGTGTAGTGAGAGAGGACAATAACCAAGGGGGCGAGACCTACAAAATGATATACGTCTCCTTTTATGTTGGAGTACTTGTTCTTAATGAAGCGAGGGAGGCATACCTATGCCCGCTGAGATGAAAAAGTACAAAGAATGATAATGGGCTCAGCAAAATGAAACGGAACAATAAAGTACATTATAAATGGTACATGACATGCTGGCATAAATGGGCTAGAAAAAAAATATAATGGATCCCACATACATATTTATCCTAGAGAAACATGAGCGAGCACTGAATTCAATAATATCCGAGTACATGAGAGATAATAACAACCAAATAAGCCCTTCTGAATAGGAAAGGGCTCTAAAAATACGAATGGATCATTTGATTGATACATGCATTCTATGGGTGTTGCAAGTGGCTGAAACCGAACCCATCAAATCTGTGGAGCTAAATTTGAGGCCATAGCATAATATGAGGTCATTCGGGCATGTGGGGGGCTACCTGAAGGGATACCCCCTCATGAGGTCTGAAACATATCACACACACCCGAGAATCACTAGTATAAGCTTCTGGATCACTGAACCATCAAGTATATGAATATCAATCAAGCAATAATGAGTTGAGGCCGAGCGGATGAGAAACAACCAAGTCAAAGGGAAATGATTATTCCCTTTGCTTGATCCAAGACACCGAACAAGAATGGAAGCTGGAACCAAGGTACACCACCCTCTAGACCTGTCTTCTGGAATGAATGTGTTGATGTCGATAAAAGGAGGTCTGCCATAGGTGAGGCAATGATTAATCCTCAACTAAGGCACGAGGGATCATAGTAAAGTGAATGATGGAATGACACTAGGGATGATGATGGAATAAGGGGATACTGAGTAGCGGACGGACGAATTCCCTTGTAAGAGCATAAAAAGCATGGATGACCTGGAAGCAACTGACTCGACTTCGAGGGGATGAGGGACAGTATGACTAGAGTCCAAAATGGGTGACTTGAGAGGAATGCAAAGTAAAAATGGATGTAATACTGTAACAGGAAGCGAAGGAACTCAGGACAAACTCCATGAATGCGACGAGGATTCAACTCGGATGCTTTGAACAAGGGTGACTTGATGATGCTTAAAAATAGGATAGGCTCATGGGGGACCATGAAAACATGTATAAAAGATGGTTACTCATGATGAAAATTGACACATGAGTTGACAAGTATAAAGGCAAAGTGTTTCCCCAAGTACAAGTAGCGTATGTGAAGAAATTCGATTTTAAGAGGTGAAAAAGTGACCCTTCGTGGAAAAATTACTTCATGGTGAAGTATCAAAAGACCAAAAAAAGAAGAAGACCCATTAGAGTTCTCAGTGAGAGATTTCCAATGGTATTGATGGTTCATCAAATTGAGCTACGGTTTGGTTGCAATTGGAAAAGGAAAATTTGGGGGTTTTCCTTTAAAAGTGCGATTTCACTCCAATTTAATTCATTTTTTAAGTGAGTTGTGGTGAATTTGGAGAGGAGGAGAAGGCCTAAATCTTGTGGAGATCATAGCGGAAAAACCTACTGTGGGAAATAGGACCTGCGAATTTCAGGAAAGTGGCCTTACTTGTCTAAGGATGGCCTTAATGCTTCTTGATGAAGAATCAAGGTAAGAAAGAAATATAAGAATGAAATACTAGAGAAGGTATAGAATCATCCCCGCCCACCAAGTTAAACATGGGGAACAAAAGGTAAGTGTGGTGTCACATAAAGTAGAATATTTGAAGATATGGTATCAAGCATCTACGATATATGGCTCGTCGGAGAGGCTGGTAGGATAAAATATTCGAGGAATGGGAGGATAATCAGACATACCTAGATCAGTGGGGTCTAGGACAAGACTTATGTTAATCAAGTGAGAAGGTGGAAAAGGTAAATCATGCCCCCAAGTATGTGATACTTCCCCCCAGCATATGTGATGCAGGGGATTGATCTGGTATGAAAAGGTAGGAATGATGCCCCTAGCTAGAGGATTTTGTGGAGCGCCATGATGTTCCAAGTGCTGAAATAATGGATTCAAGAATTCAATATCATAGGAACTAAATCCTCAAGAGGATGGTGAGAAGATATAGGGGTAGAGGTGCCCCCAAGCATGCTATGGACATGCCAAATGTATTTAGAATATTGGACACTAAACACATTTTGATGATGTGGTTCGCCATTTGTTTATGTTATGGTCATATCCTATGGACATAATGGACAGATATAGTTAGAGAAAGGAAACGGTGGATTATCAATCTCATTTGACATTGCATATATGAAGCAAATGGACTAAATATCTGGGTTCACATACATGGTGTCACTATCCTAAAGAGTGGTTTTGAATTTAATTAATTGGTGCTCACCTAGAAAACAAAGAGGTTGGTCAACAACAATTTCTAAGGGACTAGGTTGTTGATGTAAGATGAAGGAATTCTTAAGTGGATCATCCCTAGGGTTATTTGAAGTGATATGAGACTCTAGTGTTTCTTTTAGATGGGGAAGAATAATGGTACTGGAGTCGACACTATTAGATGCACTAGGAGGGTTGGGGAGAATTTCTTCTCCTGGACTCTCAAATATGGGTGCTCCCTTACCCAAACATTGGGCGTCAATGTAATGGCCACAAGGTGTATGTGGTTCGAATGCATTGGCTTGATGTAAAGGGTAATAGAACCAATCAACCTCACTATGGATGAAGTCTTTGGACTCCAAAACATATTGGTCATGGGTCTACTGTGGAAGGAGGTACGAACGATGGTGCATATCATCCCAGGGAAAATCAAGGGTGGTCATGCTGTCCATAATGTCTTCATTTGAATGGAAGATGGGAGGAATAGTGGAAGCGAGACCACATGATGCAGCAGAGATACCTAGTGCACCATCATGAGAAATATGGTTCACATATGCCTCACTACTATGGGTAGACAAAGAGATAGTAGATGAAACATCTACATATGTTGAGACGAGGGTGTCCGATGAAATAGGTTCATCAAGAATAGAATGGGGGGTATTCCTCCACGGATCTCATGGATGGCTACAAATAGAGAATAACAACCAAAGAGTCTGTCATCTCGACATCAGGGGCATGTATTACAATGGGTGTAGAACTGTCCTCCGGTTCTCGTAAATCAGAACTCACAAGTAGAGGTGTGGTTGATCAACTACGAGTGACCTCTATTTCGCGAATCGCTTGAAGGGTATCATGAAATTTATTGAGATGAGGAAAATGATGAGAATGGTGGTCGCATAAAGCACATGGGTGGTTTGTGCACAATGATTTGAGTTTTTTAATTGAATCAGGTAAGGTAACATGGAACTTTGGGATGTCAGATTCAGGAAATGTTTCAGTAACCATAAGTTTGAGACAAGGAAGTTTAGTGCAATTATGGGTGGCATGCCTAAAACATCACACAAATCACAGGGAGGTGTTGACTTTGGAGGCTTAGGTGGAGCTAGAGTTATTTGGGGAGCCTTGTCCTTAGGTTCCTTCTTTTTGGCTTTGCCCCCATCACCAGATGCTTTCACAATAGGAGCATGTTCCTATTTAGGTGGCTATGGAACTGAAGCAAAGGGAGGGGTCATGGCGACTAGTTGAACCGGGGTCAAAGAAATCTAAGGTTTGAGTTGAACAGGTGGAGTGTTTGCTGGGGGATCAATGTACCAGACTAGGATCCCTAGGGTCAAATTGGGTAGATTCAACATAGCCATAACAAGCACCGAAAAGCTCTAGGGTGGGGAGCTAAAAACAATATATGACTGGAAGGGTAATGGCCTGGAAGAATGGCTCCCAAATGTTTAAGGCTTGGGGGGATTGTTCGTGGTTGAAAAATATTGGGAGAGACACCAACAGAAGGAGATGGTCCCGATGGTTGTGTCGAGTGAACAACACTAGCACATTTGGCCCAATTTTCGACGGCCAAAATGTCGCTCTTGCGACACACAGGAATCCCAAGAGTGACACTTTAAGGTGGGGAAAAACGTCGTTTCCTATCCCGTCGCAATTCCAACACTTTTAATAACTGTTGGTAGAGCGACACTAATTCCAACATTTTTTGGTAGTTTCGCAATTCCGAAGTTTTGAACATGTTGTCGCTATTCCGATGTTTTGAAAATTTCGTCACAATTCTGACGTTTTGAACATGTCGTCGCAATTCCGATGTTTTGAAAAGGCCGTTTCAATCCCTACTTTTTGAAGAGGTCGTCGCAATTCCGATGGTTTGAACATGTCATCACTATTCCAATTTTTTGTAACTTTTGTTGCAAGTTTGACGGTTGGAGCATTCCACACGGTTTAGAGACTTTTGTCCCAAGTCCGACGATGCATAGTACCACAATAGATGCTTCTTAACGTCGCAATTCCGATGATGCATAGTACCGCAACCGACACTTCATAGCATCGTAATTCTAATGATGCATAGTACCACAACCATTACCAAACGTTCGTCACTCTTCCAACATTGTTGAAATGTCAAAATACCGAAGACAACAAACGTATATGGAAAAATAAAACGTTGTATATTTGTGTGCCATGCATTAGTTGAATTGTTTTAACAATTTCTTATTAATACAAATTTGGCTTGGTTCACGACTTTGTTGTGATCTCTCTTCTATGATTGTAAGATAATCGGCGTGCTACCGTAGGAAGGTCCCCTCACTTGACTACATAGCTATTATTTATATTTTATCAGTAAAGTTTGTGTTTGTGATTTGAATATTTCATTACAGTACTCGTGTTATTTCCTGTAGCATTATATTTTGTTGAAATGCATCATGATATAAATTGCATTTATGATTGTGTGCATGAATGTGTAACAAATAGGAGTTTTCTGATTTGATTCATAAGCAATATTGGTATATAAGACAAACCTAAAATTGATTTGATATTATTGAAGTTTGTGTTGTATAATTCTCCGTCTCTCTTTTTTGTTTGGGTTAAGCCATTCATATAACATGAGATTTAACTGAAGTGTTAACCTTTGAAATCGATTATGCATCACATTGAATGTGTGCATTGAGTAATATATTGTTTCCATTTGATTTGTTGCCTTTGGTTTCAAATAAAGCTCATACAATTACATTAACCTTTGGAACTCGAATTATTACTCTATCACAGGTGTAGCAACAAGTACACTTGGAATTGTATGAAGGAGAAACAATATTGATTTATATATTTCATATCAAGGTTTTGATACCTTGTTTGCATAATAAATTAGTATTAAACACTAGGATTGACCTTTTTCTAAAAAAAATATGTTTTATAGTAAATATTGAATATGTTCCATCATCATGTCAAAGCAACATGAGATCACAAAAGGATGAACACAAATTCATGCCAAACCATGGATGAAATTTTTTTAATTAATCTTTAACACCAAGAAGGTACAAATTAATTGAAAGATAAAACTTTAGCTTACAAGTGATATGGATACCATTTCAACAATGAAATAAACTAAAGCAATCAACAGTTAAAACATATCATCAAATTGGCAAAAATTTGTCAATTTCTCTGTATCTTCATGGGGTTTTCTTGGTAACACCTGAATAATTTTCCTATACAAAAACTAATTCTTGAAAAAATAGAACAATGATATATGGAAGGTTTTCTCAACAGAAGATCCGAGACATTGAAAAAAATACGTTCATTTCATGACTTGACTAAGTTCGTGACCATTGGACCTTCACACACCAACGGAAGTACATTGTGTCGATAGTTGCGACTTGAAAACACGTGTTCAAGTCCCATTTAAGTGTCCATGCATACGTTGTACAATGACCTCATAAACCTTGGTATTGGAATCCTTCTATAGGTACCAGAAGTAAATTGGTCACATTTTTTAAGGGGTATTTAGGCTCAAAATCATAGGGTTTTGGGGGAAATAGGAACAAAAGGTAACTAAATGGTGAAGAAAAAGGATAGATTGTGATTTAATTTTGAATACGACCTCCCTTGTGTTGATTTTCTTGCATGTCCTCATGAAAGGCATGCAAAACTAAACAACTGAGTTCAGTCAAAATTGTTATCATCCTTCAACCCATTTACGAAAGCCTTGCAACATTGAGGATAATGTTGATGTCTCCTTTAGTTCTAGTCACCTTTTCCTATCACCTTTGAGACGATGATGGAACATATTCTAAAAATATATCTTGTAACCTCCTATTTTCCAAATGTAATGCCTTGTTTTCCTCCTAGAACCTATAGCTCTGAGCCCTTAACTGGTCATTTTCCTTCTGCATGTACTTGTTTAATACCGTAAGATCCATATTTTCTTATTTCAAGCTTTTAATCTTCTTATTTATCCTCTTCATATTGTCAATCAATGGATCAGTTGGGAGATGCAGAAACATTTACTCATCAAGCAGAGGATCGAGCTCAAATTGGTGAGTATGTTCACTGACATTCGAATAAGATGGGTTACCTTCAAACTAGGGGTGACCAGAGTTTTCTGTTTCTTTATTCATGATCCTATGCTCATCTATTTCACAAAAATGTGTTTGGAAGTTAACATTGTTGTCTTGATTTGGGTAAATTTCGCTACCCTTTAAACCAAGACCGTTTACTTCAGCTGATGTGTTAGAATTGAATCAAAGCATTAGTGAACATAAAAGAACATATCTGCATGCTATAAAGAATAGGAACATAACAAGCATTAGAAACATAAGAGATTGATAACAGAGGTCATCCAGGAGGGACTACGTCTCCGAGCCTTGGTGTCAAGATGGTGTAGGCCATTGCATTAAGTGCTGAAAAGAGTGATGATGTACATGGATGGTGTTTTCTCTTTCATACAAGGAAAATCTCCTCACGCAGGAGTGGCTGGACCTCTCCACGATATGTTCCACCGCAGGAACTCTCATTCACAAAAAAAGACTCCTATCAGTATGAAAATAACTCACACATAATGACTATGAGTATCTCGCCAACATGGAAAAAAATGGATCTCAATCAAGCATACATGTGAAAATGAGTATCCCGCCAACATGGCAATAAATGGATCTCAAACATAAGACAATCCATGATAGAAATTAAATCTCACATCAAGAAAAAAACAAGATCCCACATCAAGCATCAAACAAGGATCTATACAACACAATGCATCTCATAGCAAAGAGACAAAGAAGTACATGATCACACTGCAAATACCTCACATCTTGGAGCTATCTGAAGAAATGGATGATAAAATATTGGATATGGCTGTACCATCAATCTCATGGCGTCGAATATCCTGAAAACAACTGCTCACACATTGAATGCTGACACTTGCGACTCCACTTTGAAAATTGTTCAAAAAACATAAGGCTCAGATGGAAAATCTAACTGCACCATTGAACTCGTGTCACCGAGAGGGGTAGGATCGACTGTCAATTTGCTGAATTCTGACACTGTCGAAATCTCAGCCATAGGGAATATTTTAGATTCCCCCTAGATTCCTCAAAGATGCTTCTCCACAAGGAATCTAGAAATTTGCAACTCCAAACAGGAATTTGATCTCACCATTGAGATCCTTTTAAAATTTCGAGAAGAATGAGTGTAAAATTGACCTCATTCTGACACCGGAAAATTTCGGCCTCCAAGCAATATGAAAGATTCCCTCAAGATTCCTGAAGATTCTCCTCCATAGGGAATTTGAAAAACCGCTGCTCAAATGGAAAATCTGGGCACACTATCACGCTCCCTACGAAATTCTGGTTAAAATGCATATAAATTTCAATACAATCAGACACAGAAAATTTTTACCTCCTTGGAATCAAAATATTCCCTTGGCATCAAAAAAGATTCCTTTAAACTGCGTGCATCATCCTTGCCTAGAACTGCATGTCCATCCTCTGCTGCCTTGGGCTTGGGCGCACAAGTGAAAATCTAGGTTTAAATAGAATATGCTGGGTGGATAAAACAAAGAGAGTTTGTTGGTGTAGTGGTTAAAATAAGCGAATGGTTAAGGGGAGGTTAGGGGATCAAAATCGCCTCCCCACAGAATCCGCATGCACAGTTTGTTTGGCGCATTTTTTAATTACAAATAGGAGGGTCGGGCCCGCCCAACAACCTGAATATGACATCATATATGGTATGATATATATGACATATATCGTTAACAAATGTTGGTTGGTTTATCATACGATATATATATATATATATATATATATATATATATATATATAATTTGTGGGCTCCAACGAGGGTCACGGTCCGCTGGCCCATACATAATTTTTTTTTAATATAGTTATAATGTGTTATACGGTGGTGTGGTTGGGCCCCGCCACCCCATTTTTTTAATTATTTAAAAAAAAAACAAATTGACAATTTTAAAATACTCGATTTTTGATCGTAGGAGTCAAATTAAGGGTACCACAAATTCGCCCAGAATCTGATGGCTGGAAAAGGGTGAAATTGCACCTTTTTTAACTTGTCAAGTCACCAAGTCAACCCATAAACTTTGACTACCTCTAACTTTCGCATACGAGCTCGGTTTGACGAACCATTTGCACCGTTGCGATTAGGACAACGAGATCTACGCCCTAATCCTAGTTCAAAATAATTTTGACCAATTTTATTTTTGAGATTTCATAAGCCCTATTTTTCCTGTGTCTGTCCCTGGAGCCACCTGGATCATTCCTCCCTACTGAGGAGCTTTTGGTCCTCCAAAAGCATCAAAAATAATCTACAACTACTGTGTACAATGTCTGCACCACAAGTGTCCTAAAAAAGTCACCCTTCCATATCCTTCACCTTTGTTCTTCATAGCCTTAAGTAATGAATTGACACCTGCATCCTCTACAAACCTATAGTATAATATCTTACAAATTACATGATCAAATATGACCAACTATGAGCCAAAGATTTCCATACTTGCCACAAGTTCATAACACATACACGATGGTCAAGCTTACATCAAAATGGAATTCACACCCTAGCTATCATTACAAGACCAAAAAAATCATCGTCACATTTTGAAGTGATGGCAAACACATCATCACTTTTACATAAAATAAATGCATCACACGACTTATAAAACAAGGCCAAAATATCATTGTTGCTGAACAAGCGATGGAAAAACACATCATCGCTTTTACATCTAAAAATGCAACACATGATTTATAGACATGACCCTGACACATTACCACATCTAGAAAAACCATCTCTCACTTATCAAAGTGAATGGATCATCTCCCCATCGCGTACTGGCTTGTCAAACAACTATCTCAACTGGTTCATGCACCGATGCTTCGTCCTTAAGGTGCTGCTCAGGATGGAGCCTTGAACACATGGATCTTTGATGACCACTTTGGTTGCACTGGCTACAAAATGCCTTCTTCCTCTAGACCAGCTTAACCAATTTATTTCCCTGTTGTGGAGAAGGCTTTTCACACCTCATCCTCCTTTGTACTGCCATTATTTTCCAACTATGGGAAATGACATTGTTACGTAAACCACAAAAATGAAGATTTTTCGTATGCCATGATTTATGTTCATGATTAGCAACATTCTTATAATCAAAATGAACTATTGAATAATGAGTCTTGTTACACATTCCCTGGTGGTCTCTGGTGCGATTATGGTGATGAGAGCTTGCCTCAGCTATTTCATTGCAGCATGCACTTCCATGGAATGATGATGAAGTGTTCCCATCAATCCTCTTCCCTGGTGATTTCAACAATGTCTGTTTGCCTTTGATGTCCTTCGAACATCCTCCTTCAGTGTATCCCAAACCTATGTAGCGAGGTCTCTACACAACCTCCCATGGCTGAGTTATGCCTTGGCCATGAATGACAAGTCCTCCTACTTTGTACCCCATCTTGGTAAGGAGCCTCATGCCAGTTCAGGTAATGGATATCTCCATCCAACATAAATGATATCATGTGAAGATTATACTGAAGAGAAATCAACATTGTTTACCTCAACTGTCGATTTTGAAATAGGTGAAGAAGGCTTCTCTAAGCCTTCATTGCGCTTCACTTCCTCCAAGGCCTCTGTCGCAGCTTGTAGTTGAAGCTGCAATCGCTAATTCTCCTCCTTCTCTTCTTGTAGGAGTGTCTTCAATGCCTCATGATATTATGGAAGAATTTCGTTGTTGTGATTCAATTCCTCCAATGCCTCTGTCGTGGATTGTTTCGGAGAATTAACACCCTAGAGGTTGGTTGGGATTCAACCTCCACAGAGCAGGGGCGTACTACTTAACAGAGACCCACACGATCATGCACATTCATTAAAACTAAATAGAGCAGAATGAGAGGTTTACCCGTTGGTCCTACGTTTGAAGTAGATCCACGTGGAGTTCAAACTCCCTGCAACCGTCCTTCCTCCTTAACCTGAAATACAAGAAGAAACCAACACAAAGGACAAGTTGTACAGCATATTTCTACTTTATATGTTAGTGTGATTCATATAAAACATTAAATAAATCATAATGAATGCTTGTATAACAAATATTCTTCATACATTAAAGCATACACTAACACGTTTATTTCGGGAACAACATGATACTTCTGTATTATAAATAGTACGTACAAAAGTAATCAAGAGGAGAGATCACCTGATCCTTCCAAGGCCTTCGCAGACCGTCGTCCGGATCCGTCCAGCCCTTGCCTCACTAAGACTCCTTCCAAACTGGTGCATACGAGATAACATATAAAGGGATGTGTATCTCAAGGAAACAAGGGTTTCCTATAATGAACTGGGAAAGTGCAGGAGGCACGGGGAATCAGACTTGGATAGGGAATACCAACAGAGTATAATATCAATAATTCTCTCTCTCCTTAGGCCATACACATGAGGGCTTTTTATAGTCCCTCCAAGTAGTTTCAGCAGTTGGAAACAGTTGGCCACGGGCTGGGGTGGTTGAACTACCTGAGTAACCATCAACCCAGCGCGAAATTAGGGATTTTTTATATATTTTTAATCATTTTAATGGCATACGCGGAAAAGTCTAGCTGGACTCGCGTATACACGCGGAAAAACACGGGCATAGTCGCGTATGGGGGATTTTACATTGTTTTTAAGTGAATTTGTCCAAGTCTGTAGGAATGGGTGCCCAAAAGCCATAAAGCAATCATGAATCATGTCAAGGTGAGAAATGATGCTATAACAGATGCCCCCTAATATATGAGGTCAGAAGGGGTACATGATGGCCGAAATGTATTATACACATAGAAAGAACTTCGCAAGGACAAGAGAGGACTTCACCAGATTTCAGCCTGCCAAAAACCAATGAAAGAAACCAGAGAGTCAACTCATGCTGAGGCGGGCATACCCATGCTCAGTCAAAAATACATCATATGGAAAGTATTGAAATAGATCCAATATGTATACAAGTATAACTGAACTGAAAGTACATAGTGAATCATCTGAGCAGGGCCCGGAAATACAAGTCTGTATCAATGTCCAAGTATCACATATAGAAAACTGATCAAAGATAGTGCAACTGGATGTCTGATCAAGTAAGTGAATCTCCAAGTACCGGATCATAAGAAGCGGATCAAACGGTACAATCACGCAACTCGGGGATCAGCATATAAGATGCTGCTGTACTGAACTGCAACATATAAGGGTGTACGGCAACACTGGCAGAAACTGAGAGAACTGTCAACAGTGAACCGAGAAATGCTGATGCAACCCGAGGTCTTCACCGATCACAACGGCACAATTCTACACACTGGGAATAAATGAGTTGAAGTCGACCATGTGAGAAATCGTTGGATTACCGGGCAATGATGTTTCCCGTTAACCAACGCGAGACAACCCACCGATAATGATAATGAGTGTCAAGGTGCCCCAGTACAATCTGACAAGTGTGAATGAATGAGTTGAGGTCGAACACTTGAAAGAATCTACCAATCAGGAGGCAATGATGAATCCTCACTGTCGATAGCGAAGAGTCTGCCACTGATGACTGCAAACCCTAAGGTACTGACAAAAAGACTCTAGACCTTGTTCCCAGAGCAATGAGTCGAAGTCGATGGGAAAAGATCTGCTGGAAGGAAGGCATTAAGGCATCCCACCTCAGTCCAGCGCGAGTGTAACCCGCAGGCCAAGATTTGGAAGGAATCGGACGAAGGAGAGTGATGGAACCAAAACCGAAGTACGTTTCCGACGTGCACAAGATGAAGCTAGCGCACGGAAGAAACCCTCTGAACCAACCAATAATGAAAGCTGACACAGAGGCGAGAAATCCACCGATAGGGTCAAATGGAAATCAAGGTACTGCACGAATCCCGAGTGTGATAATGTGTGCTGACGTCGAACACAGGGGAAACCACTCAGTCAAAGACCCATGATGATGATCAAATGCTGAGCACGAGGTCACCTATCAATGATGGAAATAGGCCCAAGGTGCGGCTCTAGGCTTGCTCTCAGAGCAATGTGTCGTATTCGATAAGAGACAAACCCGCCGGCAAGAAGTCAATGGGGACCTTCTCAAACCAGCACGAGCGGAAGATCAAAACATCTGATGTGATAGAACATGATACTGACAAGACCGGGAAGGCCGACTGAATAATGAGTCAAGAGACACCGCAGAATGGCCGACTCAGGCTAGACTTCCCTTGAACAAAAGCACGACTCTGTGATGACCATGGCGGTAAAAAGTGACACTGTATAAGTCTGTCTTGCAGGAGGCAAAACAAACTCTCCATATGATTGGAAGAGATAACCAACCGGGGGAGAACTGACAAGTGAAACATGGTAAAGGCTAAACCTAGGTCAAACTAGAACCATCCCAAATGAAGGAAATATATATAAGTATATGTGCTTTGTTCAAGGGCGACAAGCTGACTCTGTACTGCCATCAAAATAACGAAGATACATCCTGTTCCCGCTCTTTTTGTTATATTTGATTTTTTTGTCTTTTTCATAATAAGCCTGAAAAAGAATAAAAGAATGCTATGATACAATGGACAGAACGAGTATCAAGAAAGCAGATGCACTAGTTCCTGGGGTTGGAACAATCCTATGCTCAATGCAAGGTGGCGAAAACTGGTCAGTGATACTCAGAGGAACGTTCCATCCATGGGTACAAAGGTGTCAAGTCGTGATAGCTAAGTGCATGCAATGGTTAACTTGTACAGAAAGTCAAGGTCAAAAGTTGGCTTAAACATCGAGTCCAAATGAAGCCGGCTAAAGGCCGGGATAAACAAGTAGCCAATATGCAATGCAGTAATACAACTTAACGACACCAGGGAGCCTCTAGGGTATAAGCCAGAAAAATGATAAGTGATGAAGGAGAAGAATGAGGCTTCAACACAAAAGACATGGCAGGACTAAAGAGGACTCCCGAGCCTACATAAAAAGCAGCATGGGCAACAAGTGATAGCGAGGAACTAACTAGGAAGCCCATGTAAAGGAAGGCTCTACCATCAAGTCATGATTAAAAATCGGCGAGTGAAATGGGTGTAATGCTCATGACCTGATGGGATCGACCCTAAGGCAAGTGATCAGTATGGAGGCTAGTATGCAAGATGCAACGGAAAGTGATTCCCTAACCTATATGCCAGTGAAGATCATATACCTGCCGTGAAGAGAACCTGCCAAAGCAGATCAAGAACATCACCACCTCATCAAAAATCGAAAATCAAATAGATATGTACAAAACAAAAACTACTATATACAAAGCAAAATGCTAGGCCAAAGCCTAGGCATAATACTTCTTCAGATAGAGCCCATTTCGGGGCTCCGCCAACGGGGGAGGCAACCAGAGTATCGCCTCAACCTTCAAGGGATCTACCCCTATCCCTTCCGAAGGCACAAAGAATCCCAAAGACCGAGTGGATGTAATCGGACGAAGCTTTTGCCTGACCGGCTTAGCGTTTTCATACGTCTTGATCTCATGCTGGATGATAGATGGGTCTATTCCAGGCATTTCCTCATAAGACCAAGCAAAAACATCCCTATACTCTTTGAAAAGTTCGGTATAGATTTGAATCTCGTCACTGGAACATTCAGCTCCAATGAAGACATTCTCGACAATATTGGGATTCCTGGAGATGTTCACCGGGATAGTAGGAGAGATCACAGCCATGTTCCCTTCAGCATAAACCTGTGCTGGTGCTAAGGGGCTCAAGATTGGGTGAACAGGTCCAGGAGATTGAGGACTTGGAAAACTTGTTTCGACTTCGCTCAAGTCAGGTAGGAAGTAAGACCGATGATGCAAGTCATCCCACGGTCTATCTATACCTGTCATCGCTTCCAGGATGGCCTCTTCAGATGGAAGAGTGGTATCTAGACAATCCTGGGCAGAAGAAGAAGTAAGCGTCCAAGCGGGAGCCACATCACCATCCAACTCTTCCGGCGAAAGAGGAGGCGGATTTTGATTAGCGCCGGCAATTAATTCTTGCCCTCCTGGAGAAAGGGTTTGTTAGCCCCGGCTGGGAACTGAAGAACCTGTTTGAGATAACGGTATTTGAGCATCACGAATTTTCGGGCAAAGGTGTGTGAGATGGTCTCCAGCACAAAGCTTGCACGGAAACTTCACTTTCTTTTTCTCCTTTTGGCCCTCACCAACACGCTCGTTAGTTTTATTTGCATTGCCCTTCCCATTCTTGCCCTTCTTCTTGTTATTACGTCCCTTCTTCTTCCCATCGGATTGTTGATTTCCTTTGGGTTCTGAAGATTGGACGACATTTATGGACAAAGGCTGGGAAGGGGATGAATCAGCAGGCACAGCCTGACCAGAAGGAGCAGATTGTAAAGACAACTGCTGCAATTGAGAAAGCAGGCTGGCTGCACTACTATTGACCGATCCGACAAGCCCGTCACCATGTGGACCAGGTTTAGGTTTCGATAAATCCAACTTGGAGCGAGGAGCATTGGGCAAATACTTATAAAGTACCCCAGACTGAGAATAGATCAGTTCTAACTGCTGGGCCCTAAAGATGGCCTGCTCCTCGGAATATACCCCTGACATGGATACATCCTTTGAAATGTCTGACTGAAGCGATTTCAAAAACCACTCGAGAAGGAACTCACCTGGAATATGGGCTTTGATAAGCCTCTTCCTTCTCCTCCATTCTTGAATATGATCAGAAATGTGAGTTGCCTCATCTTGCTTAAAATTAGCCAGGAGTTCGGTCCCAGCCTCATATCTGACAGGCAACTGGAAATGGTTAAGAAAAGTGACAGCCAGTTCTCCAAATGTGGCGAAACTGCCCCCAGTGAGCTCTATATACCATTTTGCGGCATTTCCAGTTAAGGTGCGCTGAAATAATCTCAATCTAATCGAGTCGTCGATCAAAGAGTTTGAAGAGCACCATAAGTGGAAAGTGGTGATGTGGTCTGCCGGATCTTCACCATTCTTACCTTCAAACTTAGGAATGTCTGAAGGAAGTTTGGTTGGAACCGGAGGCCACCCCAGACTATACCGAATCGGGTCATTAGTTAACTTCGACAAGTCTGGCAAGTTTAACGTTGCCAGAAATGGTAATCGAGGTGGAGCCTGAGAATTCCATCCTTGATAGGATGGATTTCCAACATTCTGAAAAGAATAGCCTGGATTTGATGAGGCACCAAGCTGCCAGAAAGGACCCGTAGAAAACGGAGAAGAACCTCCTCCCCACGCCGAGTTACCAAGACCCAGACTAGTTCCCCCCGCTGAAGTATTGACTGAAGAGGAAAGCCCCTGGTAGGGGTTCCACGCATTAGACAGAGGAGAAAAAGACTGATAAGCACTCGATGCAGGGAAAGAAGCATTCCCTTGATGACTCGCGATGAACAGATGCCCTGCCCCCGACGTTGCAAACATAGGATTCCACCCCATAAAAGCAGTCGAACTTGGCCCCTGAGCCCAAGGATTGAAACTTTGGGTCTGGGACGTAAAAGGAAACGACCCTAAAGAAGGATTGGGACTGGGAATATGCCCGGTCCCAAAGGGGAAACCCTAAAACGAAGCTGATCCACTAGCCATGTTAGACATGGGCGTAGATCCAGCTGCACCAGCGGTAAAGGAAAAAGAGGGATTTCCTGCAACGGACATCCCTGAAACAAAGGGACCAGATTGAGAAGCATATGCTTGGGTGAACCCAGAGCCAAACATAGCAGCGCTAGAAGCACTTGAAGATAGAGCAAGAGTGCCCCCTGCCTCGGCAGAAGCAGGGGTCTGAATGCCCGCAGCACTCACGGTAGAAGCCGCGTTCCCAGTCATGGCCATCGAAAGATAAGAAAGATATGGAAGATCCGACGGTCTCTCAGACTCCGGTCCGACGTACTGAATAACAAACAGATGATCAAGAGGAAGAGGAGATGGACCTGTAGCTGCAGGCTCAGGTATATCTTCTATCTGAAAATCTTCTTCCTGAGGAAACAATACTCTCGAGGTGAGCGGAACGCTCCTCTCGGAACCGACACCGGAACCAGCAACGAAACCTTCAGACCTTAGTGGAGGATCTCTCTCCACAGCGTCAGACTCTACAGGGTGAAAACCACCTGCTAAATCGCTCCTACGCCTTCTCGAAGAAGGCTCAGCACTCTCGAGAGATAACCCCCGGATTCTCCTCGAACGTCGAGGCGCTTGATCAGCCACTTTTACAGACTTACTATATTAGACTCAAGAAAAGTGAAAAGCTAGGCAAGCTAGGAGCAAAGAGCACTCACTAAAATCAAAATCCCTGAGAAACAACAAGCAAACAGCCTCCAAGTATTTCCGCTCCGAGTGATGAGGACCGGACACCAAAATACAGGAAAGCGAAGTATAGGGCCTTCCGAAAGCAGTCTGGGATGATTAGGGCCCAGAACAACTAGCGAAGGTATCAGAAACAGTTACGCCGACCTCCTAACGACGGCCTTTGCCGGCTCAAGCACCCAAGCTTCGCAAGGGCACCCCCCAGAAGTACTGCTGAAAGTGATGCGACGTCTGCCTCAGGTACCACGGGTATTCCCCCCCGCAGTCACCTGTGTGGAACCTAGGAGTGGCAACTATGGACACCAATCCGTATCAGAAGCTGGGTGGAACGGTCTTGAGGTCAGATTCAGCTAATCGGAGGGGGGGTATCCCTCTTCTCAACCTTCACTTCCCCTCGCGCTTGACTCTCGGATGAGAGCTTTCCCAATCCACCTCACGGAGTTGGATTTCGCTCAATTAATCAACTTCTATGTTTGTTTGAGCGGCCTTGGAGAGTTAACTCTCCACTCACCTATTCCAAGGCCCTACAACCTAGCTAGTTGGTGATTGACACTTAGTAAAACTTGCTAGTTGATTTTAGATTAAATCGCCTATTTTAAGGGCTGTTGTATTAAGTCACAAGGATATGGAGTTGAAACCAATGGTGTTTTGACGCAAAAGAAATTAATAAAAACCTGACTACATGCACATGCAGTTCTTTGTCTTTCGATGAAGAGCAATTTCTATATAAGTTCTACGGGACTAAAAAATGTATTTTTCTTTTCGAATTACAAACTCACACTCTCAAAAACTAAGAAGCTAACTAAATGATTCAATGCACTTAATGCAAATGACTACTAGCATGTAAATTCTAAGATGCAAAAGTCCCTTGAAACAAAGTGAAATTTCCCAAAAAGCTCCTTCAGTTTTAACTCATCTTTTGTTGTCCAGAAATCCAATTCTTGAAACAAGAAATCTTAGTATAAGACAACAAAAATACTTGACAATAAGAAAAAGAAATCAAATGACAACTTCTCCTCAAAATCAAACCAAAAACTAGAAGCAAGAAACTTCACAAAAAGCTCCAAAAGATATGACCAAACGAAAATGAAAAACGCAACAAAAACAAAAACAAAACCAAATGTTTTTTGAGTTTTTGAAATGCAAAAAACAAAAAGCAAAACGAATGTTTTTTGGGCTTTTTAGTTTTATAAAACAAGAGCTCAAGAAGACCAAGCACAACTATCCCAATTCAAGCCAAAATGAGACCGAATTTCAAGCATAAACTTCAACTATGCCCCCAAACCTTATAAAGCTAATGATAGCAAGATCAATAAGAGCAACGGAAGACCAAAAACTCAGCCAAACAGCCTAAACGAATAGTGCAAACTTGCCGCAACAAAAGACTCCAAAGAAGCAAGAAAAGTTCTTTGAAAATTGCAACAAAACCCTAGCCTATGAAACTCAAGAAAACCAATCGAAAACAAAGCAAAAAAAATGCAATGCAAAGCACAACACAAAGACAGGGGCGAGTCAGTGAGCAGAAGCTCTCTGTTTTGATAACGCAGAACAGCCAAGAATGCTCAGAAAGCAATCTTGGAACTCAATCCAGGAGTGCCAGCACCAACAAGAACACTCTGCCAAAAAGATTAGTTTTCGAACAAACGAAAGAGAAACAAGACTTGAAACCACTTCTGTCACACTCCAGTAAGTACAGAGACTCTGCAGACACATGCCTCCACAGCCAGAAAAGACCAAAAACACCAGAATCTTAAAATTTCAAAATCTGCCTAGGTATACGCGACCTAGCAGTTATGCAACCAGCGTGTATACGCGTCTGTGTATAGGGAAACTCGCGTATACGCGGATCCTTCTACACAAACTCGCGGGTATACGCGACTGTGTGCAAACAAAAAAGCGTATACAAAGAAAGATAATGAAAAACAAAAAAGACAAGTCTGGGAAAGACACCAAGACTTCAGACTGACTGCAAGAAAGCAAACCGGACTGTAAAAGACAGAAAAAATTGTTGGCAACCTACCAAATAGCTGAAACAACCAAACAGGAGAATCACAAGAATGTGATCCCCAGCGGAGTCGCCAGTTCTGTTTCGGGGAATTAACACCCTAGAGGTTGGTTGGGATTCAACCTCCACAGAGCAGGGGCGTACTACTTAACAGAGACCCACACGATCATGCACATTCATAAAAACTACATAGAGCAGAATGAGAGGTTTACCCGTTGGTCCTACGTTGAAGTAGATCCACGTGGAGTTCAAACTCCCTGCAACCGTCCTTCCTCCTTAACCTGAAATGTAAGAAGAAACCAGCACAAAGGACAAGTTGTACAGTATATTTCTACTCTATATGTTAGTGTGATTCATATAAAACATTAAATAAATCATAATGAATGCATGTATAACAAATATTCTTCATACATTAAAGCATACACTAACACGTTTATTTCGAGAACAGCATGATACTTCTGTATTATAAATAGTACGTACAAAAGTAATCAAGAGGAGAGATCACCTGATCCTTCCAAGGCCTTCGCAGACCGTCGTCCGGATCCGTCCAGCCCTTGCCTCACTAAGACTCCTTCCAAACTGGTGCACGAGAGATAACATATAAAGGGATGTGTATCTCAAGGAAACAAGGGTTTCCTACAATGAACTGGGAAAGTGCAGGAGGCACGGGGAATCAGACTTGGATAGGGAACCAACAGAGTATAATATCAATACTTTCTCTCTCTCCCTTAGGCCATACACATGAGGTCTTTTTATAGTCCCTCCAAGTAGTTTCAGCAGTTGGAAACAGTTGACCACGGGCTGGGGTGGTTGAACTACCTGAGTAACCATCAACCCAGCGCGAAATTAGGGATTTTTATATATATTTTTAATCATTTTAATGGCATACGCGGAAAAGTCTAGCTGTACTCGCGTATACACGCGGAAAAACACGGGCATAGTCGCGTATGAGGGATTTTCCACTGTTTTTAAGTGAATTTTTCCAAGTCTGTAGGAATGGGTGCCCAAAAAGCCATAAAGCAATCATGAATCATGTCAAAGTGAGAAATGATGCTATAACATGGATTGCAATTGAAGCTACAATCAATGTTTGTCCTCCTTCTCTTCTTGTATAAGTGTTTTAAACTTAGCGTTATCAACTGCTTGTTTCTCATAAGCTTCGTATAACATGTCCGCCTTCTCGGACACCCTGAGAATGGTCTCATACATGTCTTCGACATCCTCCATTTCACAACTCAACAAACGTTCGATGGCTCATGCCTGCAATCCAAATCAACAAGAATACCACTTTGATACCACTTGATTCGGGTAAATTTCGCTACCCTTTAAACTAAGACCTTTTACTTCGGTTGATGTGTTATAATTGCATCAAAGTATTAATGAACATAAAAAAAATATGTGCATGTTGTAAATAAGAGGAACATAACAAGCATTAGCAACATAAGAGATTGATAATGGATTTCATCCAAGAGGGACTACGTCTCCAGTCCTTGGTGTTAAGATGGTGTGGCCACTGCATTAAGTGCTGGAAAGAGTGATGATGTACATGGATGGTATTTTCTCTGTCATATAAGGAAAATGCCCTCATGCAGGATTGGTTGGACCTCTCCACGAGATGTTCCGCTACAGAAACTCTCATTCACAAAAAGGACTCCTATCAGCATGACAATTTCACATGGATGATGACTATGAGTATCCCGTTGAACATGGAAACAAAGGGATCTCAATAAAAAATACATGGTGACAATAAGTATCCCGCCAACATGGCAACAAAGGGACCTCAAACAAAATAAAACAATCCATGATAGAAATTACATCTCACATCAAGAACAAAACAAGATCCCACATCAAACATCAAACAGGGATCTATACAACACAATGTATCTCATAGCAAAGAGACAAAGAAATACATGATCACACTGCATATACCTCACATCCTGGAGCTATCTGAAGAAAAGGATGATAAACTACTGGATCTAGCTATACCATCAATCTCGTGGCATCAAATATCCTAAAATACACTGCTCACACATTGAATGCTGACACTTGCAACTTCCACTTTGAAAAGTGGCTGAAAAACATAAGGCTCAGATGGAAAATATAACCACAACGCTGAACTCGTGTCGCCGAGAGGTGTAGGATCGACTGTCAATTTGTTGAATTCTGACACTGTCGAAATCTGGGCCTTAAGGAATCTTTTAGATTCCCCCTAGATTCCTCAAAGATGCTACTCCACAGGTAATCTGGAAATATGCAACTCAAAACATGAATCTAATCTCACAATTAAGATCCTTGCGAAATTCTGAGAAGAAAGAGTATAAGGTTGACCTCATTCTAACACTAGTGAATTTCGGCCTCTAAGGAATCTGAAAGATTCCTAAAGGTTCTCCTCCACAGGGAATATGCAAAACTGCTGCTCAAAAGGAAAATTTTGGTGCACCATCACTCTCCTTGTGAAATTCTAGTTAAAATGCATATAAATTTTAATACGTTCTGACATAGGAAAATTTTACCTTAAAATATTCTCCAAGCATCAAAAGGACATTCTCTGTCTTGAAAATCATGCCACCATTCTTCCTCTGTCTCTACCTCGAACTTTGTGCCCGCACATGGTTTCCTCAGGCCCTAGGAGCACTGACAAAAGAGGGGTTTAAATATTAAATCCAGGGCATATTATTCAAGGCAAGATGGTTGGCATAATGGCAAATGTGGAAATTGGTTAAGGGGAGGTTGGGGGATCAAATCCCGCCTCCCCCCAAAAATCTGTGGTTACAGTTTTTAACTGGGCGCATTTTTTCAAATTTGGGAGGGGTCGGGCCCGCCTTGGGTGCCCTGCCTAACTAGCCGCGGCAGTCACATATGTCATAATAGGGGAGTGGTTTGTTATATATATATGCAGAGGTGGTGTCGCCCGTTCAGGGGCCAGCCACATGGGTCGGGCGAGTTCGACCCCTGCCGACACCGAACTATGTTGTGTTTTCTTATTTAAATATAACATAAATATATGTTATATGTACAATGCGGTTGGGAAGTGGGGTGGCAGAGTTGGTGGCCCGCCACCCCTCACTTATATTTTTTTGTTTTTATATATCAATATGACATTTTTAAAAATTTTGAAAATAGGCATTAATGGGCAATTTATCCGTCCCACAATTTTTCCTGGAATCCTGCTGGAGTTGGCTGGAATCCGATAGCCAAATTTTGGTGAAATTGTGCCTTGTTTAACTTGCCAAGTCACATGGTCAAACCATAAACTTTGAATATCTCTAACTTCTCCATACAGACTCAGTTTGATGAACCATTCACACCGTTGCGATCAGGACGACGAGATCTTAAACCTAAAGCTGGTTTGAGAGCAATCCAAACACTTTGAGTTTTGAGCTTTCATAAGCCCTCTTTGTCCTGTGTGTGTCTCTGGAGCCACCTGGATCAATAATGTCCATTGATTCGCATGAGCATGCTATGACTGGTATGATAGTTTTGAGGTAGCGATATGCCTTGGTTTTTGTATCTTCCGATGTGAGGAAGCCTTGCCAAGGGATGGACTGCCCGAGATGGGGGTTCCAACAGAACTTGGAAGGTGAGTGGCTGCATGGAAGGGGATTATTGGATTGGTCAAGGGACTGTGTAGCAGATAAGGGAAGGTCGAGGACATCTTTGTTTTGGTCATTGGCATTGCCAGATGGTATTAGATGCACATTGGGAGTGTGCCCTGGAATAATGAGCTGGTATTTGTTCACTGAGAGGACAATAGGCGCATGATTGTAGCGTTGGCCATTGGATGCATATTTTATTTTAGCAGTGGATTTTGTACTTCCTAGGAAGGAAGTGAATCTTGGTACTACTTTGATGGTGGAGTGTGAGCCTCTGGATTCCCTTGTTGTTGGTACAGGCATCATATCCTTTTATTTGTTGGTAAAGCAAATGTGTATATGTGTATATTATTGTAAGAGTTGGTTTATAAAGCTCCATAGAAAATATGATTATTTGTTGGTTGAAGCAAATGTGGTTGTTATTGTAAATACCATAACAAGTTGTGTTATGAAGTTCCAGTAAACGGTATGATTTTCATGATGATTTTTTCTTTTCAAGTAGGTTATTCATTGTAAATACTGCAATGAGTTGTGTCATAAAGCTCCATAGGCAGTGTGTTTTGTTTTTAGCGAATTCCTGGTTTATAGGTGTGTTTGAACACCGAGGATGGTGTTCCCCCAAGGTGTAGGGCTCTGAAACATCCCTAGTAAAAATCCATGTAAAAATATATAATATCAAGGTCGATGGGACACGTATTCCAAGCTGAATGGTGGGAAAAACATCCTAGCAGGTGTTCATTTTAGTTATTATGGCTAAAGGAAATTGGAAAAGGCTTTAGAAAAGCAAAGTGGAATTTATTGGCATTTATTTATGAAAATAATGTAAATTAGGAGAAAAGGAAGGTGAAAGGTTACATGTTGCATGTGAGGAGGAAAATGAAGGAAGATAATGGTCTCATTGATAAAAAGGCTTATGAGGATCAATTGGCAAGCTTTTGGCTCAAGATTTTTGTTAGTGCATTTTTGGAGATCTCTCATTATTCTCTCTCTCTCATGCTCTTGGATACTTAGAGTTTTCTTGGGGCACTCTTGAAGAGTGTGGATACTTGGTGATTTGGAGCAAGAATGCAAAGGAAGAGAAGGAAATCGCAGGTGGACATCGAGATCAACATCTACAGTGGGTTCTGAGTGCAGGTACTGAGTTTCATGTATGTTTTCCTCACTAGTTTTGGCATGCATGGGTATGTATGTGGACTTTCCTAGCCTTTCCATTTCCTCGACAACCATGGTATTGTGGGTTTATTTCCATTGATGTTTTTTTGGTTGGTTCTCATGATTCCTTTAGATGTTGGGTTGAGTTATTAGTTCTTGGAGCCTTGGTTGGACAAACACTCTAGAGCCTGACAGACAGTTGTTGGGTTGAGTTACTAGTCTTGGAGCCTTGGTTGGAAAAATGCTCTAGATCTTGGGAACAACTGGGGTTGAGTTACTAGTCCTCGATTAGAAAAAACACTCTGGAGCCTTGGAGCAGCTTGGGTGGAGACCAATATGTGACGGTTAGTGATGTAAGACTGTGAGGTGGAATCACTAGTTTTGGGGTTGAGATGGTTTGGTCTCTAGAGTCCTGGTTTGGTGTTGATTGATGTGTTTGATAAAGTCCCACATTCATGCTTGAAATATGGCACGGGGGTGATTGGCTGAAGTGAGACTTGGCTCAGCCAATCTATGGTAGGGTGGAACGTAGAAGTCCCATCTCCAGTTGGTTTTTACACTCATTAATGAGAAGTTCATTCCTTTGGTATTTGGTATGAAAATGTACTGGTTATTATGTGGATTTCATTGATGATATAACCATGGTATTTTTGTTGCTATTATTTGGTTATAAGCTTGCATTTTATTAGTGATGATGTATGGATCTAGCTATGTTTTTTCCTGTAAATGAATATACAATGTATCTGTGGTAAAATATATTGTATTGCAACTTATGATGTAAGGGAGCAATGCTTCTTAGTGATTCTTAGATAAGTATTAGACCCCCATATTTAATTCTGTTGTTTACACCTATAGATGCAATATTCGTGACATGTTTAACGAAATTCCTGTCATGGTTGGTTGGGGTTGGATGAGTTGCTAATGATGTGATTGCTTCCATACATTTTTTTAATGTTATTTATCCTCTCCTGAAGTTACAGGAAGTTTTTGGCAGTGACCTGGGCTCTAGGGCTGAAAATGTAACATGAATCCCAGAGTTGCAGGCATAGTATTGAACTTTTGGGGCCATAACTGCGACCTTAACAAGGCAATCCCACAGCTAAGGGTCTATAACTACTCCTTTTCCCTTACATGCCCGTGGCTAAGCCTCAAATGGGTCAAAAATCAATTCCTCCTTAGGGAACAGGGACTTGTAAGGTTGGGTTACCTCCTGGGGATGTCAATGATGTAGTGTAAGATATGTTTGTCGTGTTTCCGTTGGTTCTACTTCCTCAAATTAATCTAGGAGGTTGAATCTCATATTAGTAACCTATCATCACATGTTTACCCCGGTTGGCTAGTTACTTGGGTAGATGTTGGAAGAGGGTGTTACAGAAATAACAGAACTATTGTGGGAGCAACACGAGATATGTTGCATGATCAGGGCCTACCATTGCATCTGTGGGTGGAAGCATGCAACACAATAGTATTTGTGCAGAACATAAATCCTCATCAAATACTTGGGATGAGTACACCAGAGGATGCTTTTTTCAGGTAAGAGATCAGATGTGTCATATTTTAAAATTTTTGGTTCATTTGTTTATTTCCATGTAACCAAAGATGTCAGGAAGAAGCTAGATCCAACAACAAAGTTGGGGATATTTGTGGGGTACACTAATACACCTCACAACTATCAGACATACTTGCCAGCACACAGGATGATAGTGGTTAAAGAGATGTGAAATTCGATGAAGACAAAGCCATGTGATTGTCTCTTGAGAGGGAGCTCAAGTTGCATGCCGTTGAGGAGCTCTTGGCTCCAAAGGATGAACCTCAGGATGTGGAGCAGCCACAAGAAGAGGAACAAAGAGTGGTAGAAACAACTCATGTGGAGCCATCTACCAGAGATGGAAGGAATCACACCAGAGAGGCTGACAAATTATTGCTAGATGCGAGAGATAATGTGGGAGCACCCACATCACAATGTAGGCAGAGAAGGTCCCCAAAGCGATACACTAGATACATGGCTCTTATGAGTGAAGGTATTGAGATAGAACCATACTCTTTCAAGGAAGCAGTGAAAAAAACAGTGTGGGTTGATGCCATGGTTGAGGAGTATGACTCCATTATCAGAAATAATGCATGGGAATTTGTCCCAAGACCACTTGGGAAGCCAGTTGTAGGATCCATATGGGTCTACAAGGTGAAGCAGGAAGCAAATGGGAGTGTGGAGAAGCATAAGGCCAAATTTGTGGCCAAAGGGTTCTCTCAAGTGGAGGGGATTGACTATGATGGTACTTTTGCACCAGTCACAAGGTACTCATATATTATATCCATCCTTGCACTCTCAGTGCGGATAGGATGGCAGATACATCAGATGGATGTAAAGGCAACCTTTCTCAATGGAGTTATTGAGGAAGAAGTGTACATTGAGCAGCCAGAATGTTTTGAGACCTTGGACGGGGAGTCACATGTGTGCATACTCCAGAGAGCATTGTATGGGCTGAAGCAAGCACCTCGTGCTTGGTACATCGGGATCGACAACTATTTCACCAGGTTTGGATTCACCAAGAGTGAAGCGGATGCAAACCTATATCATATTGTGGTTGATGGTAAGCTTTTGATTATTGTACTTTATGCCGATGATCTGATACTGACAGGTGATGAGAAACTCATAAATTCTTGCAAAGAGGATATTGCAAGAGAATTTGAGATGAATGACATGGGGCTCTTACACTATTTCCTTGGATTGGAAACATGGCAAAGGGATGGGGAGCTATTTGTATCTCAGGGAAAGTATGCCAAGGAGATTATGAGGAAGTTCCACATGGAGGCAAACAAACCCATGGAGACTTCTCTACTAGGAAACCAGAGTAAGGAGGATGCTACTTCGGGCAAAGTAGTGGATGCTACTATTTATAGGCAGCATGTGGGTTCACTCATGTATTCGGTGAACACACAACCAAACATATGCTACACAGTTAACCATCTGAGCCAAGCTATGGTTAAGCCTACCAAGCTCTTTTGGAAGGCAGGCAAACATGTTTTTAGATACCTCAAAGGCACTACAAAGCATGTATTATGGTATAAACGGATAGAGGGAGTGAAACTTCAAGGCTTCACCGATGCAAATTGGTTAGGGAGTCTATCTGACAGGAAGAGAACATCAGGAGACATCTTCATCATAGGATCAACAAAAATTTCTTGGTACAATAGGAAATAGGGATTAGTTGAGCTCAGTTCAACAGAGGCAAAGTACATGGCGGCCTGTCAAGTAGCATGCGAGGTCATTTGGATGAGGAAGATACTCGTTGGTTTGTTTGGTCAACAGATGGACCCGACGGTGATACATTGTGATGACCAGAGTTGCATCAAACTCTCGGCTAATTCAATATTCCATGACAAGTCCAGTCATATTGATATCTGATATCACCATCTCAAAGATTGTGTTCAGAGGTGGTTATGTCATTATAGTACATTCCCACGGAGGAGTAGGATGTAGACATCTTGACGAACATGTTGGCGAGAAGAAAATTTGAATTCCACAGAGACAACATCGGGGTAGCAGATAATCCCTTTCTTGTTGAGAGGGAGTATTGAAATGGCACCCCAAGGGGGCTTCTAATTTATTTTTCCCTTAATTAAATTGGAAAAGAAATTGTAATTTCATCTCATGATAGCTTGTATTAGTTAACTAATTCAGAATGACCAAGTTAGCTTAGGAAATTCGAATTGAGGGTCAGAGAGGAGGCATGTAGAGTTCTTCCATGATTTAAGGGGGTCCCAATACAATTATTTGCGAGTTGTAATTAGTTAACTCAAGAAATTGGGTTAAAATCAGTTTAACTAGTTATAACTGAGCGATGAGCTAGTGAGAGGTCTAGTGAATTAAATCTATTTTAATTCATAAGTAGTGATCAATCAGTTAATTGATAATTTACTATAAATAGTTGTTGCGTGTTAGTTCTAAGGAAGGCCCAATTGAGACCGAGGTTAAAGGGATGATAATTATCAGTTGTATAATTAGAAAATTGTACATATCAATTATAGAGTCATGTCGAAGCCTATGATGCATTGCGCAATCAATTCCAAGGAATTTCCTAATTAATAGGGCGACAATTACTCCAAGAATGTGTGAGAAAGGCATGCTGAGTGTTGTCGCTCCTAGAGACAGCCTAGAGTTGTGATAGACCAGTGCCTAGGACATCTTATATAGCAAGGAGCATATGGTATAACAGAGGGAGTTATCAATAAAAGCTCTCATGCTATCTCTTGTAAAACAAGGAATGTTAATCTGAATGGGACCAAGACCTTCAGAAACTGACACAGAGGAAGGAATACTGTAGAGGCTGGATGCAAAAACTCCCAATATAAAAGCAGCAGACAATTCAGAGACAGCTTACTGTAAAGTGGGCCGATTCAGAAATACCTCACAGACATAAGTTATCAGAAGGTGTATGTAGTGAAAGAAACGTTGAGAAGATATTAGTTAACATTGAGCCGATACCCAGATACACAATACCACCATGCATGGGCTTACCAATCTAAGAATCCATACATAACAGTAGCGTTTTAAAAAGCACCCTCCCAAAGAAACTAATATAGCAGAAATACGGTTTAGATGAAAAATGGAACAAAATATCATGCATGAGCCATATTTAAAGCGCTTGACTAATCCAAGCATGGGTATCAACTAGGATAAATCCATACCGAAAATCAGTGAGCCACTCGCATTCCAAAACATGATACAGGAAAGATGGATGAAATGAAATGATCTATTTAAATAACACATAAGAAAAAGTTACAGACTGTGAAATACCAAAGACCATAATCCTCTTTGACAGATGGAACTCCTCCTCACTAAGACCCTATGGGCTCTGAGCCTTCATACAAGATTTTTACAAAATGTATACAAAAAGCCTTTCACTGCATAATTTTCTGATAAAATCTGGAACCCCCTACCATGTGTTTCTTTACGGCTTTTATAGCTGAAAAAGGAGCAGAGGTGGTAGGTGGAAAACTAAATGAAACATTAAACCCAAAAAAGAAAGAGAGGGCCAAAACCCATTATGTTTTAATTCTCTGCATTAAACCCTGGTACTTTTTGGAACGAAAGAGTGATCTTCTTCGGCTTCCATTTACTCTAGTATGGTCCTGATGTGCTTTGATTGTAGTACTGTGCAGTGCTCTGGTGAATAAACAAAATGGTGAAGTGAATGACTGAATGGTCTACCATACCGCATTAACAGCTGCTCTGGTAGCTTGGGACTGTGGTCAAGGCGAAAATCTTCAGGAACACGGTAAATAATAAAACTGATATGGGCGCTTTGTACTTTAGAATCATCTGCCGACGTGAAGCCCTGCTGACTTAGTTTTCTGCGCATTGAACTCTCTGCTGCTTCATTTACACCTCTGTCTATGAAATCTTGTCGCTGTAATATGGACGGTGTAATCATGGCGGCCCTTCGCACCTGGTAACCCTGCAGAACATGGTACTTAGTCATGAAATCCATGCATACGAGGGAGATTATGGAGGACGGGAGAACAATGGCATGGCGGTGGTGGAACAGTGTTTTATGCGTAAAAACGGTGAAAAATGCAATGATACGGTGTATAATAGGGTTTGGTGGAGAAATGCATCGTGGGCCGTTTGATCATGGTCTATAGGCGTAGATCAACGGCGAAGATCAAACAGTGGAATGATATATGAAATGGGCGAAGTACATATGAAACATTTACATTTTAATGCAAAATGCGAAACTTTAGACTTTGCTGGAAATGCAAAGGACATACATGAAATGCAACGGAAATGCGACGAGAATGATCGTACAAGGTAGGGCCCATACAGAAATTGCAATCGGAGAACGGGAGCAGGGGGGTAATCGCAATCGCAAATAGGAGAATGTGCAATGCGATCAATCGGAAGGGACAGTGATCGGAGGGGAGTTGCGATCGGAGCAATCGGGAGGCTTCACATAAAAGTTGCGATTGCGATTGGGGCGGGGAGTGCGATTAGCGCTCCACCGTCAGATCAGAATCGCAGATCGACGATGCGGGTTAGATCGGAGATCGCAATCAGGGGAAAACAAAGGGATGGCACGGAGACTTTTGCGATTGAGATCCAAGCAGGGGTGCGATAAAGCGCCAGCCGTTCGATCTAAACGGCGGATCAACGGTGCACAACGCGTCGCATGACTTATAGACTTACGCCAATCGCATCGGAGTTTTTTTGCTGTAACAAAGGAAAAACGCCCGCCCGACACTCCGATTGCGATTGGCGCTTAAGACTTAAGCGCTTGGTCTTAGCGCTGGGGCGTATGGGGGAAATGGTTAAGGGGCTTGCAGCAAAAAGGGGCTAGGCCCTTAATATAAGGTTTTAAAGTGGGTTTTAGCCCATTTTAAGTGCATTTTAAGGATTGAGAAGGGGAACGATAGGAGGATAAAAGGGGAAATTAGCCAAACCAAGGGAAAGGGTAGAATTCAAAGGGGATTTTGGGTATGATTTTGAGGGTAAAGGAGGACTTTGACAGGGGGGAAAAAGGGGTAAAAGGGGACATTCTGCAGGGATGCAAAGGGCGAATAAAGGCCTTTGGAGCACATATTTTTAGTAATCAGTGAGACTTACTGACTCCAGAACAGCATATGGAAAGGGATTAAAGAGCAGGGAATCATGAAAGGCTTCAAGGATGATGTCTTCTCAGGAGGATTCCATTCTTTGAAAGCTTAAAGACAGCTTGACCCCTTGTTTGCTTGTCAGAAATTAATAAGGGGCTAACATGATTAACATCGGCTCCACCTGGGGATGACACGTTCATCCCTGGACGTGTCGAGAACTTCGCAGAACACCTACATCATCAATTTTCACAAACAGGAAAAATAAATCTATTCTACTTCTACCCTTATTACTCCATGAGACCAGATTAAACTGTTGGTCTCACATTTTCTCTACCAAAACTACATCTGCTAGGATTAAACTGTCTAGCATATTTCTTCTCTACATTCTAAAATAGAAATTGAACAATAGCCAAGCCAGGATTAGACTGTCTGGCTTGCTGGACTTTGCAGAAATTAAAACAACTAACTACATGCTCACAGGCTGAGCTTTATTTCAGACTTCCTACCTACTCTACTCTAACGGGATTATTTACAAGTCTATCCTACAAACATTGTCTTCCAATGCAACCAGTCCATCAAGTGATCCCATGACTAGTCTACTCTGCCTAGCTCCTTGAGCAGGCTGGAAAGGCAGGGCAGCTCCCACTCCCTTTGTTCCATATTAGCAGCTTTGAAAAATTTTCTTTCTACTTGCAACATGTTGCTCAAAAATACCCTTGATCCTTCTTCAAATGTGTGTAGGAAATGAACATAAGGATCATGAAAAGATACCTGGCTATGAATATTTGGCAGGCAGGCTTCAACCAGGATCTCTTCTTTTTCGACTGGATCAAGAAAAAGACTCTCTTGAGAGAGGGGATCTCCCTCATATTCTTCGTTTTTTGAACAAGAGGACTCATCATATATGTTAGTGCTTTCCTCCTAGAGCTCTGATATGTTCTGCTCTGATGAGCTGAGCTCTGTGAACAGATCCATGTATTCTTGAGGAGGGGTTTGTTCTTTTGCTTCCTCTTTCTCAGGAGAAGGCTCATTATTTTCATCTTTCCCAAGAACTTCTTCTTTGCTTTCCTCCTCATCTTCTGAAAGAAAAGGCTGCTGGTTTCCAGTCTCACTGATGATTTGTAGTAGAGCAGAATGAAGATTCAGAGAATCTTCATCTGCTATTATACTATCATAGCTCTCCCCATCAGTATCATAGATAGGTTGCATTGGATTATTACTCCCTGGAAGTAAATGGAAATGATTTTCCTCCCATGGGTCTACTGATGATGGCTCTGTGAACTCATCTTCTCTTTGGAAACAATCATCATCAAATAGATCATAACTAGGAAAGTCATAATCGTAAGCAAGGTCATCAACCAAACCTGTCAGCTTGTCAGCAGGTCTTTCTTCATCTTGATCCACAGAGGAGCTTTCTAGGTCTGTATCATCAAACTCAATAGATGAGTGAGCAAGGGAATCTGTTCTATAAAAGGCTTCGGAGGTGGATCATTGATCTAATATCTGATCAATCTCTTCTTCTGTAAAAAGGGAGGTCTCCCTGTCATCATGGACAGAAGCACAACAATCCTCTTTTTCTTGCATTAGCTGACTGGGAGGCGGGATGTTATTTTGAGCCTCTTCTATGTGGTCTCTTGTTTCCTCCAAGCAACATTCCCTCTTTTCCATTGCTATTAGGTCCTGATACTCTCTGATCAGCATAACACAAGACATAGGTAGGCAATTAGGCAGTTCATGATCCCTTTCCTCCTCATCTTCCATAGGTTTTAAAGCATCATACATGTCTTGCTCATTATCTAGGTCTTGAGTTTGTTCTTGTGATTTCACGAGTTTGATCTCAGCTTCATATCTTTCAATCATCAATCTTAGAAAGATCTTCTTAAGCACGGGTGTGCAACTTGGGATGAGAAGCGTAATCCATGGAAGGTCCTCCACTTTTAGTTTTGCCAAGCCACGTGACATTTCATCTCGACACTCTGCTATAAAACTTGGATGCATCTTTGCAAACTGCTTAGAGTCTTCCATTGGTGAAGCGGCTTGGTCTTCGGAATGGCTGATGTTGTACTATGACATAGTCTCCCAGTGGAGTCTCGTGAAACAAATATAATCAGCGGCATTCTGATCACCCAGTGGAGTCTTTTAATCATTTAGGAACTGTGGAGTCGCCAAGGTGAGGGATCTACAACTCTCAACTCTCCATACTCACCTACTTGAAGAGTGAATTAGGTTTTGTCGAGGCCCAAGGATTCAAATTTTATGAACTTCGTTCCCCAGCAACGACGCCAAAAATATGTTGTCGCTCCTAGAGACAGACTAGAGTTGTGATAGATCAGTGCCTAGGACATCTTATATAGCAAGGAGCATATGGTATAACAGAGGGAGTTATCAGTAAAAGCTCTCATGCTATGTCTTGTAAAACAAGGAATGTTAATCTGAATGGGACCAAGACCTTCAGAAACTGACACAGAGGAAGGAATATTGTAGAGGCAGGATGCAAAAACTCCCAATATAAAAGTAGTAGACAATTCAGAGACAACTTACTGTAAAGCGGGCCGATTCAGAAATACCTCACAGACACAAGTTATCAGAAGGTGTATGTAGTGAAAGAAACGTTAAGAATATATTAGTTAACATTGAGCTGATACCCAGATACACAATACCACCATGCATGGGCTTACTAATCTAAGAATCCATACATAACAGTAGCGTTTTAAAAAGCACCCTCCCAAAGAAACTAATATAGCAGAAATACGATTTAGATGAACAGTGGAACATAATATCATGCATGAGCCATATTTAAAGCGCTTGACTAATCCAAGCATGGGTATCAACTAGGATAAATCCATACCGAAAATCAGTGAGCCACTCGCATTCCAAAACATGATACAGGAAAGATGGATGAAATGAAATGATCTATTTAAATAACACATAAGAAAAAGTTACAGACTGTGAAATACCAAAGACCATAATCCTCTTTGACAGATGGAACTCCTCCTCACTGAGACCCTATGGGCTCTGAGCCTTCATACAAGAGTTTTACAAAATGTATACAAAAAGCCTTTCACTGCATAATTTTCTGATAAAATCTGGAACCCCCTACCATGCGTTTCTTTACGGTTTTTATAGCTGAAAAAGGAGCAGAGGTGGTAGGTGGAAAACTAAATGAAACATTAAACCCAGAAAAGAAATAGAGGGCCAAAACCCATTCTGTTTTAATTCTCTGCATTAAACCCTGGCACTTTTTGGAACGAAAGAGTGATCTTCTTCGACTTCCATTTACTCTGGTATGGTCCTGATGTGCTTTGATTGCAGTACTGTGCAGTGCTCTAGTGAATAAACAAAATGGTGAAGTGAATGACTGAATGGTCTGCCATACCGCATTAACAGCGACTCTGGTAGCTTGGGACTGTGGTCAAGGTGGAAATCTTCTGGAACACGGTAAATAATAAAACTAATATGGGCGCTTTGTACTTTAGAATCATTTGCCAACGTGAAGCCCTGCTGACTTAGTTTTCTGTGCATTGAACTCTCTGCTGCTTCATTTACACCTCTGTCTATGAAATCCTGCCGCTGTAATATGGATTGTGAAATCATGGCGGCCCTTCGCACCTAGTAACCCTGCAGAACACGGTACTTAGTCATGAAATCCATGCATACGGGGGAGATTATGGAGGACGGGAGAACAATGGCGCGGCAGTGGTGGAACAATGTTTTATGCATAAAAACGGTGAAAAATGCAATGATACGGTGTATAATAGGGTTTGGTGGAGAAATGCATTGTGGGTCGTTTGATCATGGTCTATAGGTGTAGATCAACAACGGAGATCAAACAGTGGAATGATATATGAAATGGGTGAAGTACATATGAAACATTTACATTTTAATGCAAAATGCGAAACTTTAGACTTTGGTGGAAATGCAAAGGACATACATGAAATGCAATGGAAATGCGATGAGAATGATCGTACAAGGTAGGGCCCATACGGAAATTGCAATCGGAGAACGGGAGCGGGGGGGAATCGCAATCGCAAACAAGAGAATGTGTGATGCGATCAATCGGAAGGGATAGCGATCGGAGGGGAGTTGCGATCGGAGCGATCGGGAGGCTTCACATAAAAGTTGTAAGTTCGATTGGGGCGGGGAGTGCGATTAGCGCTCCATCGTCGGATCGGAGTCACAGATCGACGGTGCGGGTTAGATCAGAGATCGCAATCGGGGGAAAACAAAGGGATGGCACGGAGACTTTTGCGATTGCGATCCAAGCGGGGGTGCGATAAAGCGCAAGCCGTTCGATCTAAACGACGAATCAATGGTGCACAATGCGTCGCGGGACTTATAGACTTACGCCAATCGCATCGGAGTTTTTCTGCTGTAACAAAGGAAAAACGCCCACCCGACACTCCGATTGTGATTGGCGCTTCAGACTTAAGCGCTTGGTCTTAGTGCTGGGGTGTATGGGAGAAATGGTTAAGGGGCTTGCAACAAAAAGGGGTTAGGCCCTTAATATAAGGTTTGCAAGTGGGTTTTAGCCCATTTTAAGTGCTTTTTAAGGATTGGGAAGGGGAACGATAGGAGGATAAAAGGGGAAATTATCCAAACCAAGGGCAAGGGTAGAATTCAAAGGGGATTTTGGGTATGATTTTGAGGGTAAAGGAGGACTTTGACAGGGGGAAAAAAGGGGTAAAAAGGGACATTCTGCAGGGATGAAAAGGGCGAATAAAGGCCTTTGGAGCACATATTTTTAGTAATCAGTGAGACTTACTGACTCCAGAACAGCAGAGGGAAAGGGATTAAAGAGCAGGGAATCATGAAAGGCTTCAAGGATGATGTCTTTTCAGGAGGATTCCATTCTTTGAAAGCTTAAAGACAGCTTGAGCCCTTGTTTGCTTGTCATAAATTAATAAGGGGCTAACTTGATCAACACTGAGCAAAGGAGTTGAGAATAAGTTAAGTATTTGAATGATTTTTCCTAGATCAGAGTGAGATAGTTGGCATAGTGCAGGAGTTTCTCGGTGAGAGAAAGCATTTTATTGTTTCATGGCCTTGAATTTATGCAATATACAAATAGTGGGGTTTTAGGTAGTGTGCTTTCCCCATATACATCTTATGTTGTGCGATTGATTGTTTCTTTCTCTTACTTGTTGTGTGATTGTGTTTTGTTTCCACAAATTGTAGAAGGATTCAATATTTTGTTTTAGTACATTACAAGATCATTTTGAATCTCGTTGTTAGATTTTATGCAACACTTTCCCCTTTTTGTGTTAGAACCTATCATGCATTGCACTTGAACCTCCACAGAGTTATACACTTGCTTCACTGAAGTCACGAATACATAATTCTATGCATTATTGCAGCCAAGGTATAACACTAAAACCCACTATTTCGGCAACCGGGTTGTATTCCGAATGGGGCTCCTACTCCAAATGGTGTGAGGTCTAATTGGGACTTCATATCAGGGAGACCCCATGAATGTTGGCGGGTCTAACACCGTCAAGAAAATGGTTGATGAATGCATTGGATAACAAGTGTTATTGTAGCTACTTGAGAGGGCATTAGACCTTCTTGGTGATTCTCGGATGAAGTTCGGAGATTTGTGATTAAATATGCATTCATGACCTGTAACTTACATATTTAACATATGTTTGATGAAATGTATAATGTGTACTTGGTATTCTAGGGCAAGATCTAGTTTCAAGTTTAAATGTTTGGCATTGTCATTATGTTAATTAGGATTCTGGAAAGTTATAGGTAGTTCTGGGCAGTGGTCTGGAGGCTAGCTTGAAAAGTGGCTCAAATATTGGAATCTTAGGCATTGAACTGGAGGATTACGTCACAATCGCATGGAAGCAGGCTTGCGCGTGTGGTAGGGGCCTCATAATTTCACTCTTTCCTTATTGTGCATGCAGTTGGGGTGCTAGGTTGGAGAAAAAAGGCTCCATCTTAGGGATTGATCACCTAGGATGGTTGTTCAACTCCTGAGTGATATGTAGTCCTTGCAAGATGTCAATAAGTGTTCAATTTGTAGGCCCCACTTCCTTAATTGGAACTTGGAGGTCGGGTCATGTCATAGTAGCACTAAACTTCACATTTACCCTGGGAGCCTGTAAAAGTGGGCAAATGTTGGGAGGGGTTGTTACAATATTTTCCTTCTAGATGAAATTGTTATTGAAAATTGTAAAAAAATTTGACATTAACCATGGCATTTTGATCAACCTCCTTCCATTGTTAATGATATTGAAGATGAAGATGATGAAGATTCCCATAATAAAAAGTTCAATGAAGAATATTTTCAATAATGATAACTTTTCTCTTGCTTGATTCCTCCATACAATGTCAATGTTTTTTACCTTCACATTCTTGTTAGAAGGGACTTTTGATATATGCTTTAATTAAGCAAACAACAATTTCAAATGATGTTGAAGAAGGGGATATTTCTTTTATAAGGAATGCCTAGTAAGGGGATGCTATTGTTGACCTTTCTCATAGCACATTTACATATCCATCTTCCTTGGTAGAAAAAAAAAAGTTTTTTTCTTTTAAGATTATTTTATGACAAATAGTGGAATATGAAAGCCATGAACCTATTCTTATGTTTTTTGAAGGCACTACTAGCACTGGAAATTCTTTCCTTGTTCATTTTATTTCTCAAGATATGTATACTTCATCATCTAATGGACCTTTTTTTTGCTTTTTCTCACCCCAATAATAATAGCTACTTTTAATATGGCATGTAGACACAACAGACTCAACTATGAAAATTCCTAGTAAAGATAAGCAATCAATGTAAGGGGCAATAAATAACAATATTCCAAGAAGAAATGAGGCATATTGGATATATGTTAATTGATGAAATGAGTTCTTAAAGACCGAGGTTATTCATACAAATAGATTATTGATTGTAAGAAGTATTTCCAAAGAATAATACTTGTCGTTTTGGTGGTAGATCCATCATTCTTGTGGGAAATCTTGGTCAACCACCTCATGTGAGAGGTAACATTTTGTAGATCCTAGTGTACATCTTCCTTACATATTTTACTTAGTCTGCAATTGTCTTGAGTGTGCATATTTTCCCTAGTGTGCAATTTCTTCCTTTTGATGATGTAAAAATATGTTCAAGTTTAAAAATAGAGAGACGAATATTCACAAATTTTCTCGAGCTGAGATGACCTACACCAACCTCAACTATCTTCTACATTTTCCATAATGATTTTAACTAAAATGTCTCATTTTTATTGGGGTCAAGCAAATAAGAATAGAAAAATAAATTTAAAATTGCAGTTTGGAATGATTTAAATTACAATTACAAAATTTAAATGAGATAATGCCATAAAAATATTGGAAATAGGAGCTCTAATGGGGATTGTGGTCCTTGCAAAAAGTCAAGCTTTTACCCATATTAGCTCTCCTTGAACTTTCTTATTATGTGATTATTACACAATGATCTGAATGGGAAGAGGTATAAGCCCATGGTATCCAACCATGGTATTGAATGATGCAAAGAAGGCACCGAGAATATTATAAAATAATGGGCATCACCTTGCAAAGGGAAGATTCGTCCACGAGGATGTAATGATAAAAATTCCCTCTCATTTAATATATGGTTATATTTCCTTGGACATGTTGGATGTATTCAATGCATATTTGTTTTTTAATGTTTTTTTATTAGTTTATTGGTACATATACATTTTTATTTTCTCCTCTCTCAACATTCATGGTTCCTGGATCTTAAACCCCAATATTCGGAAACCATGAATGTTGAGAGAGGAAAAAATAAAAATGTATAAGTGCTAAGAAACTAATCACAAAAACATTGAAAAGTAAATATGCACTGAATACATCCAACATGTGCAAGGAAAGATAACCATTTATTAAATGAGAGGAACTTTTTACCATTACATCCTAGTGGTCATGTATTCCCTTTTGCAAGGCGATGCCCATTATTTATAATATCCTCAGTGCCTTCTTTACATCATTCAATACCATGGGTAAATACCATAGGTGGATACCATGGGTAGATACCATGGGTGGATACCATGGGTGGATACCATGGGAATATACCTCTTACAATTGAGATCAATCATATTCCCTTCTAACCTCACACATTAGGGGGCATTTATTATAGCACACATTAGGGGGCATTTATTATAGCATCATTTTTCACCTCATGTTTAGGATGCATTCATTAGCCCTAATCCTTGAAACCCTTACAATTGCAGACTTCAGTTCTCCTTCAAACTCTTCAGAACACCTTTTTGCCATTTGTACACTACTTTTTTTCCAATAACATGCTTACATATGCTAGTTTCCTTAAAGAAACCTATGTATATATACCCCTTTCTCATTGACAACTAGAATATGCCTTCAAAATGCACCAAAAAAATATAAATGTGTAAAATTGTATATTTTTAGGCAAGGTTTCCAGGTTTTCTAGGTTAGTGACCTCCTATAACTTTTGAATAACTACACCAACCATTAAGTATTGGTATAAATGGAAGCTTGAGGTGGAGGAGAAGGGGAAGCACCCATATGTTGATGAACTAATGTTTGAATCTACAACCAATTCATCCATGGGTTTTAAGGTTATTCCCTCTTTGGAAACCCTTGTTTCTAGATTCCTTACCAATCCTATCTTTGCTGAAGAAAGAGATTCCCTATCTTTCTCATAACTATCTTGAGTCAAGATCATGAGGAGACGTAAACCTTCAATGTTCTAGGAGGAGGAACCTATATGGATGTTCCAGGTGGTGTCGACAATAAGGATCACATAAATCCATTCCATGTATTATTGTGCAATTTCATTAATAGAAAACTCTCTTCTTTCCATCTCCCAATTCAGTGTATTCAATGCATTTTATCATGTTTAATAATAAGGAACTAGTAGGAAACTAACCATTATGATTATAGTTAGTTAGAGCAGTTATGGATAATTTTTGGTTTCTACTTTACTTGCATGTTGTTCTATTTTATGTGAAGCTCAACGACATGGACTCTGGATTGGGACATAAGAGCAAGCACCTTCTATTAAGGATTTTCTTTGGCTTGCGATAGTCTCGGTAAGTACTCCATAACTACCTAGGTATTTACATGAATGTTTTTTTCTTTCTACTTTCAGATTGAGATTGTTTTCTCTAGTATTTGTTCTCTTGTGACCATAGTCATAGGATATATAATTCTATAAAAATTGCTTGCTATCTTTTAAGAGAAATAGGGAAAACTAGAATGAGGGAAGGATATAAGTTATAGATACACCACTAAGTTACATAAGAAATTATTGTTGTGCTCAATGTCTTGTAACTATTAATAAGGTTCTTTTCCCAAGGAAAACCTTATAGGGAACCCTAAGGGATGCTTTCCCATCTTAGTTGATGACATCCCTAATAAATCCATTGGCATTGACTAATGTACCTAGCTCCAATAGATTTCAATTGGGCACCTATTGGCACATAAATAACCAAATTCCTAACAAAACTATGGGAAATTGGTTGAGTTAAACCATTGGGGCTTATTGTTACTATAATTTATGTGTGAGTTGATTATACTTATTATAATAACAAGTAAAATAACTCAAGAAATTAATAAGTGAAAGGGAATAATGCATGTTTCATTGACCACTTTCCTTTGATGTTCTAATTTGATTACTTTCGTAAAAGGGAAAGCTAGAAATTAAAGAGTACAACGCAACTAACCCTATTTTGAACACAATGAAACCCTCCACATGATAAGCATCAAGTTCCTGCAAAGTTATTATTTAGTTGTAACTTTGTCTAGTTGTTGTGACGATGATTCAAACCTCCCTGTGTAGGGTTTAGTGGATGTTTCTATTAGTATCAATGTATCCTTCGTGTGATTATTCATATTACAAAAATGTGTTATGCTTCTTTTGAGAGAAAAAGGGCAAGACAAGCTATTTTTGTGTTTGTTATCCATAACAAAATATAGGTTTCCATTTAAGAAACAAATGTTAAAATCACTAGCTATTTCTTTTGGTGGTCAAGAAACAAGGAAGGGAATCCTTTGTTCATTTATCTCCTAGGTTGGTGAGTGCCCTTAATTAGGTGTTGATATAATCTATCCTAGTTTATTCTAACTCCAAAAGAAGCTAATTAGGTGTAGGGAAAAAGAATAAATAACACATAACAAAGGAAATGTTAGAACCTACTCTACATACTTGAGAAGTCACTTCTTCTCCTACAAGAGCAAACTAGTAAAAGTTATCTCTAAATAAAATGAATTGAGAACACAAACAAATATACAATTAAATATAAACAAATGATGGAAGTGTGTATGTTCCAAGTCCATTGCTTTAGAAGGTTGTCTCCTCATTTTCATGTTGAAGGTCACTTTCATGTAGAGGTATTTGATTATCAAATTTTGTTGTTTTTGTTGAAGTTTGCAACAAGAAACAATGAATTTGGCATCCAGAAACAACATCTTTGATCCTAGTGAAAATTAAGCACCTACACTAGGTGGGGCCCACACAGGCTATTTTTAGGTGTATGTCTATTTTTAGAATATTGAGCAAAGTCTATTTATAATGGGAGTCTATTTATAGATGGCTGAGAAAATTATATTTATGGATGGGCGTCTATTTTTGGAATGCATGTGCGAAGTCAATTCATGGGTTGCATGTCTAAAAATAGAATGCATGTCGATTATTATTATCTCTTAATAATAATTAGACAATAAATAATAATCTATTCTCTTGAAGCACTTGATTTCAGGTAACTGATGTGGAAAACCAGTTGACTAAAGGAATTACGAGTTATAAGGTTGGTTGGTGGGACATGCAAGTGGACTTCATTGTAACTGAGTGATGCAAAGTTGTAACAGAGTTGGATGTGTAGTTATGTGAGTTGTAGAGTAGTTTAACTCAGTTAAGTGAGTTAAACTGAGTTGTGCTAGTTGTAACTAAAGATTCACTAGTGAGAGACCAGTGAATTAAATATTAAATTAATTCACATGGAGTGATCTCACATGCAACTGAAGAATTACTACTGTTAACTACATGCATGTCAGATCCAGTGGAGACCTAGTTGAGAGATAGGTGAAAGGGACAGTTTGACTATCTGTTGTGACATTAGTGAGTGCACTCATGCAATGATCCAGATCTTGGGGGGAGGCCCCCAAGATCTAAAAAGTTGAAATAGATATGACCAGATCTGCAAAATTAGAATGCCAGAAAAAAAGAGAGAACACGCTGCAAATAAAACCACAAATAAACTTGTTTTATAAAAACAGAGAATAATTGTAGAAGCTACATTGTGGCGGACAATCTGTGCTTTTACAAAGTGAGGCTTGTTATTTATAGCCTTTTTTTAAATACAATACCATAGGTAGATACCATGGGCCAATACCATGGGTAGATACCACTTACAATACCATGGGTAAATCCCATGTGTGGATGAATACCATGGGTGGATGCATACCATGGGTCACTTATAATACCATGGGTGAATAAATATCATGGGTGGATGAATACCATGGGTCGATGCTATTTACAATACCATGGGTAAATTCCATGGGTAGATGGATAACATGGGTAGATGAATACCATGAGTTGATGCCATTTTCTATTCGGATCATTCCTCCCTCCTTAAGAAGCAATGGTCCCCATTGCGTGAAGTTCCCTCCTGAGAAACCTTTTTTGAATATGAAGAGCCACTGAAGAGAAGGGTTTAGTGTAGTTAACCCATAACCGTGATGAACGAAGATCCGAGGATAGAGATACCCTGTAATGCTTGTGACCAACTGTGATATTGACAGTGTGCGGCCTAGCAAATGGACTTCGATGAAGTGTGGGTTTGTGGATGAACCAAAGCCATGACAAACGAAGATCCGAGGATAGAGATACCCTGTAATGCTTGTGACCAACTGTGTGACTAACAGTGTGCGGCCTAGCAAATGGACTTTGATGAAAATGATTTTGTGCAGTTGACCCATAACTGTGATGCTGATTGTGGATGAAGTAGCAAGTGCCTACATAGTTTGGGGTGGGAGGGCACGTCTCCAAATAACCCAAGCCGAACGTATCTATGATCAAACTGATGAATGTGAAGCAGGTGCCTACTAAAGCAGGGTGGGAGGGTACGTCTCCAAAGGGAACCAGCTTCGAATGCTGCTCCAGATTTAAAATGAGCATAACTCGGTCAATATAACTCAGAATATTTATTATAACATGTTTTTGGAAATGGAATGATCATTCTGCATCTTCTCGTGTATTTGAAACCACTATCTGGAGACTCTAGACCCGCAGATTTACGCTGGAACTGTTTCGCCGTCACAAAATTTCTGAAAAAATAGTTGATTTTAAATCAACAATAACTCCCACATCCGGACTCCGATTCGACCGATTTTTTTTTTGAACTTGGGTGATTTTTCAAGAGGAGCTCAGATCTGTATCCATTCTTCTGAAATTTTTCACTGAAAATTGCAAAAAATGACAGGAGAGCCGCCGTCCATGAATTGTCGTCAGAAAAATTGCTTCAACATTGCTGATTTTGAATCGGCGATATCTCCCTCATCCGAACACCAATTTGGCCGATTTTTTTTTTGAATTTGAGTGGTTTTTCGCAAGGAATTCAGATCTGGTCTTTGTTTTTGCAAATTTTTCACCAAAATCTTCAGATCTGATCTGAAAACTCGACGCCCAAAAAAATTCATGGATTTTGCTGAAGATTGCTACAAAACATTGAAATTGAAATATGTTTTAAACCCTCACTCCCATGGAAGCGTAACCTGAATCTGATACCACTGATCCGGATCTTGGGGGGAGGCCCCCAAGATCTAAAAAGTTGAAATAGATATGACCAAATCTGCAAAATTAGAATGCCAGAAAAAAAGAGAGAACACACTGCAAATAAAACCACAAATAAACTTGTTTTATAAAAACAGAGAATAATTGTAGAAGCTACATTGTGGCGGACAATCTGTGCTTTTACAAAGTGAGGCTTGTTATTTATAGCCTTTTTTTAAATACAATACCATAGGTAGATACCATGGGCCAATACCATGGGTAGATACCACTTACAATACCATGGGTAAATCCCATGTGTGGATGAATACCATGGGTGGATGCATACCATGGGTCACTTATAATACCATGGGTGAATAAATATCATGGGTGGATGAATACCATGGGTCGATGCTATTTACAATACCATGGGTAAATTCCATGGGTAGATGGATAACATGGGTAGATGAATACCATGAGTTGATGCCATTTTCTATTCGGATCATGCAACCACACACACATTGGAGATGCCTACGAGTATTGCACAGTCAATGCAGGCTAGAATTAATCATTTAGAGGTTCTTGACCATCAGGGATTGCGCAATGGAGGCAGGTTGTCTGGAGGCAGTAAATTGGCACATGTATTTGCTAATTTTTGTATGACAGTGTGAGACGATTGTATATTGTACTGAGAGCTCTTGGATTAGATTTTTGTATGAGATTGTTTCATGATCCATGATATATACATAATATATGATAGTGGGGTTTTTAGCTTTATGCTTTCCCAGTAAAAACATCTGTGTTATGTGTGATTGATCTTTCTTCATATGTTTGCAATTGACAATTAAATTTCTGCAAATATTTAAATAGAAGGATTTTGTATTTAACAGTGGCATATAATTGTTAGATCAGGAGAATCCAGGCAATACATAACTATATTAAAATTTCTACATGGTATCGTAGCAAAGAAGGTTTTGAAGCAGAAGCTGAGTTTGTTGGTGGAAACAATTCGAATTTGCTGCAAGAATTTCTTAGTGTGACAGTTGAGTAACATCGAAATGGCTTTCAATGGTTTGCGGCTAGAGTATGAACTCAAGGGAAGCTCAAACTACATTGCATGGAAGGACAGGATGGAGGCGGTGCTTGAATATAATGGTTTGAAGGAATTCATCGACAATGATGTTCCTAAGCCCACTTCGACGGATGCTGCATTACTTGATGCATGGCAAAAGAAAGTAGCAAGGGTGAGGAGGATTCTGTTGGAAGGTGTACGAGACCACATTGTCTCAAGACTTCATGGGAAAGCCAGTCCATATGCTATGTGGAAGGCTTTGACGGATCTTTTCCAAAGCAGCAGTGACCATAGGAAATTGGTGCTAAAGGATAAACTTAGAAATATCAAGGTTGTTGATGATGATTTGGTGAGCTTGGCTCTCTTGGGACTTCCTAAGAGTTGGCACAGTTATGAAGACTCTGTTAACGGACGAGAAAAACTGCTTGATTAGGAACGACTGTGGTTGGATCTAGTGTAGGAGGAGTTCAGGCAGAACACCAGAGATGGCTCTTCATCAAAGCATGATGATGAAGAGGATTTTGCTTTGGCTGCCAAGGTGAAGAAGGGGAAGGGGAATAAATTCCATTCTAAATCTGAGGCCGATGAAGATGGCAAGGAGCACAACATGTCCAAAGTGAAGTGTTTTCACTGTCACGAGTATGGACATATTGCCACAAATTGTCCACATAAGAAGAAGAACAAGATGGTTGTTGGAGCTGCAACTGGTAAGGCTCTTGCCTCGCAATTTGAGCTTGACTTCTCATTGATCGCATGCATGGTGTATAGTGCATTGGGATCAGGGTGGTACTTGGACAATGGTGATTCCTTTCACATGACGGGAGATAAGAAACTTTTCAGTGACTTGGTGGAGAAAGATCTCCAGATGCATATTGAGTTGGGCGACGATTGACAATACAATACGAATGGCATTGGTACCATTACCTTTCAGAGGGCGTCGGGTAAACTCTTTCATTTAAAATATGTTATGCATGTTCCAGGTTTGAAGAAAAATTTAGTCTCAGTCACAATGTTGGAGGATAGAGGCTATGATGTTGTCTTTAGTAAAGGAAAAGTTTTCTTGCGACACAAAGCAACAGGGCAAGCCAAGAAGGTTGGGATTCGAGTGAATAATCTCTATAAACTTGATGTAGATGGGATTTCTACAGAGCTTCCTATTGTTGGGAAGTGTGATAAAGCCATGCAATTGACGCTTGAGAGGGAGGAGGATTTGCATGCAGGTAAGAGTGAACCTCAGGATGTGGAGCAGCCACAAATAAGGATCATGGAGTGGGAGCAACCACTCATGTAGAGAAATTTCGCGCCAGATGGGCAAAGGGAGTGCATGCAGCTATACCACTAGGTGAGAGGTGGGGTGACATGCATTAGTAATCCCACGAAGGAATTTCTGGGAAGGATTCATTGAGATGGTGTGGATCTCATGAGTTGAACCTGGCTACAAGGAGCCCACAATACAGCAGTAGCAGGATCAGTTGGATTGATGCAGTCAGATGTCATGAGGACATGAAATCAAAGTGACAGTGTCGGATACTGGAGCGCGGATCAGAGTTGACAGCAAGTGCAGAGTGCATGGATGCAGAGGTCAGCAGCGCAGTGGTTCCTAAAGACATGTGTAGTTGGTACCAGCAAAAGTCATAAGACTTTGATGACAGATGCATTATATTGATTCAGTTGTTTGGAGGCTATTCAGTTTCAGAAGTGTTTAATGAAGAGATTTCTGGATTATCCACAGTGTGATCAAATAACGATCAACGTTTCGAATCCCAACGGGGATCCATCTTCGGAAGTGTTGCATGCAAGTATTTCATGTGCGAGAAACACTAGAGAAGTGTTGCATACAAGGTTACAGGGCGCATGCATGGAGTTGCATGGCACATGCAAAGGTTGCAGGGTGAATGCATGGAGTTGCATGTCGCATGCAAATACATTCATTTATTGTTGAGAGGGAGCATTGAAGTTTGCAACAAGAAACAATGAATTTGTCATCCGGAAACAACATCCTTGATCCTAGTGAAATTTAAGCACCTACACTAGGTGGGGCCCACACAGACTATTTTTAGGTGTATGTCTATTTTTAGAATATTGAGCAAAGTCTATTTATAACGGGAGTCTATTTATAGATGGTTGAGAAAATTATATTTATGGATGGGCGTCTATTTTTGGAATGCATGTGCGAAGACAGTTCGTGGATTTCATGTCTAAAAATAGAATGCATGTCGATTATTATTATCTCTCAATAATAATTAGACAATAAATAATAATATATTCTCTTGAAGCACTTGATTTTAGTTAACTGAAGTGGAAAACCAGTTGACTAAAGGAATTACGAGTTATAAGGTTGGTTGGTGGGACATGCAAGTGGACTTCGTTGTAACTGAGTGATGCAAAGTTGTAACAGAGTTGGATGTGTAGTTATTGTGAGTTATAAAGTAGTTTAACTCAGTTAAGTGAGTTAAACTGAGTTGTGCTAGTTGTAACTAGTTGTAACTAAAGATACACTAGTGAGAGATCAGTAAATTAAATATTAAATTAATTCAAATGGAGTGATCTCACATGCAACTGAAGATTTACTACTATTAACTACATGCATGTCAGATCCAGTGGAGACCCAGTTGAGAGATAGGTGAAAGGGACAGTTTGACTATCTGTTGTAACATTAGTGGGTGCACTCATGCAACCACACACACATTGGAGATGCCTATGATTATTGTGCAGTCAAGGCATGCTAAAATTAATCATTCAGAGGTTCTTGACCAAAAGGGATTGCGCAGTGGAGGCAGGCTGTCTGGAGGCAGTAATTGGCGCATGTATTTGCCAAATTTTGTATGAAAGTGTGAGACGATTGTATATTGTACTGAGAGATCTTGGATTAGAGTTTTGTATGAGATTGTTTCATGATCCATGATATATACATAATATATGATAGTGGGGTTTTTAGCTTTATGCTTTCCCGGTAAAAACATCTGTGTTATGTGTGATTGATCTTTCTTCATGTGTTTGCAATTGGTGACTAAATTTCCGCAAAGATTTAAGTAGAAGGATTATGTATTTAACAGTGGCATATAATTGTTAGGTCATGAGAATCCAGGAAATACATAATTGTATTAAAATTTCTACAGTTTTGTTTTGTGTTCCCTAGGACAAAAAATCATAATTTCATGACTTCTTTGAAAACGTTGCAAAATTACATTCTTCATATGCTTTCTCAAGCATTTTCTACTAATTGTCCTCGCCTAGGACATTCCAAAGATTTATAAAAGAAAACCAGATATGAAGCTGCTCTTTCTTAGCTTCATTAGACTTGGTACATCAAGGAAGAAACCCCGCTTTATATCCATTTAAAGAGTGGATATCATTTCCATGCTAGATATATGACTTTAATATCTAGAAATATAATAAACAATGTGATATAAATAGCTAAAGAGTAAGCTTTGATTGCTAAATGTTCAAATTCCTATTTTTTTTATCATTAAGGTACCAAGCTACATAAGAATTCTAGTTTTGGATAAAACCATCAACTTTTGTATTTCCTCCTTATAAACATGCTAAAGAATAAGATGGTTGAAAAACACTCTCAAACCTTTGACCTCTTCCAATATACAATTTAGAAACACATTATGACATTTTTGTTAATCTTTTATGCATTTGATGACAACTTGAGAACTGCCAAACATCTATAAATTGTTAATTAATTTTTCGTTTGCCAACAATAATACTATTTTTAGTGCCATCAATTTTACATAATAATTTGATCCCTCCTTAAACTTAGTAGAATGGTTATTTGCAAAGAATATAATCCCTACCCCTCTACATATAATAGGATCCCCTGTGATGCCTCATAAAAAAAGCCTAGGGAAAATTCTTATTAATTTGTTCTTTAGCCACTATCTTCACATAGTTTTCTTTCTTATAATGTGGGAAATGACTCAATATGGTGAGCCCATTGGGTGATCACTTTATTTGAGGAATGTTTTTTTCTTCGGAAAAATCAAAGGGTCCTATTCAACCATATCCCCGAGGCCACTATTATGGAATAACCTTAAAAACCTTTATTTGTGGATTCCTTGCCCAATTCCTCAATCCTACTTCAATAAAATCCCCAATTTAAACATTTTTCAATCTTGTTAAAACTTTTAGTTCCAGCCACACCTGTTTTTACACATCATATCTAGTTCATCAAGAAAAAAAACTCTACTTATCTACTCAAACAATGGATATCCTATCCATATTGGAGATATTACTTTAATATCTAGAAATAGAAAAAATAATATGATCAAAATTCCTAAATAGTAAGCTTTGACTAGAGATAAGAAAGATTTCAAATTTAAGCACCTTGCACTCCTCACCATTACTTTATGCAAAGGAGGGTGACATTATTTAGAAATTTCCCCATTCCTATTTTCTGTTATCATCCAAGTACCGTGCTACATCATAATTCCAACTTTGGATAAACCATTAAATTCTATATTTATCTCCCTGTGCACATGTTGAAGAGCAAGACGGTTGAAAAACACTGTCAAACCTTTGATCTCTTCCAAGATAGATTTTCGAAATACATAGTGACATCTTTGTTCATCTTTATTGATCTTATGACAACCCAAGGGTCACCAAACACCTATAAATTGTTACTTCCTTTTCATTTTCTATCATTAATATTAGTTTTCCATTAATTCTACATAATTATTCGATCCCTCCCCAATCTTGCCATAAACTTAATTGAATGATTATTTGCAAAGAATAGAATCCCCCCCTCCATACATAACATGATCCCCTTGTGATGCCCCATAAAAAAAGCACAAAGAAAACTCTTATCAATTTGTACTTTAGCCACTATCCTCGCTGAATTTTCTTCCTTATATTGTGGGAAATGACTCAATATGTTGAGCACATCTGTTGCACACTTTATCAAAAGAATGCATTTTTTTTTTCAAAAATTGAAAGGTTATTAGCTAACCATATCTGCCATGCCACTATTAATGGAAGAACCTTAAAAGTCTTTGCTTATGGATTCCCTACCCAATTCCTCAAACCTTTTTTAATTGATTCCCTCGTCCACAAATTTCCAATCTTGTTAGGACCTCCACTTCTAGCCACACTTGTTTTCCCACATCACATTTAATACATCAAGAAAAAACTCCACTCATCCACCCAAAGAATGGAAATCTTTTCTATGCTCGATATATGTCTTTAATATATAGAAATTGAATAAATAATATGATCAAAATAAATAAAGAGTATTAGCTTTGATCAGAGATAAGAAAGACCTCGCACAAGAGCATCTTTTGCTTCCACCATTACTTCATGAAAAGGAGGGTGATAATATTCCAAAATGTCCCATTCCTATTTTTTGCTATTTAGGCATCGTGCTACATCTGTTATCAATTTTGGATAAACCATCAATACCTATATTTCTTCCTAAATACACATACTGATCGTTGAAAAACACTCAAATCTTTGACATCTTTTAATATAAAATTTAAAAACATATTGTGACATCTTTATTCATCTTTTACCTATAATGTGAAAATTACCAAATAATTATAAGCTATTAATTCATTTTTCAAGTGCCATCAATTTTACATAATTATTTAATTCCTTGTCAATCTTACCATTTGAATGGTTATTAAACTAAACATCCAATCAAATCAACTAATAAAACAAAGTAATATTTAAACACAAATGAAAAAATTTATTCACTATAGAAAGATTAGTATAACTCTTTTACATTTTATACCAATATACAATTAAAATCAAAGAAAAAAAAACTTTATCAAACAATTTCTTTTAATTACGCCGAAAGGCGTTTTCTTTACGAGATTCAATCGGCAAAAACACTGTTTCTTATTGTCCTTCCAACAAATTGTATTTTGACACGTTTCAGCAGCTCATCGCCTCCTTCGCGGCAGCTCATCGCCTTCTCTGCCCGTCTCATCCCGCTCCCGCTAGCTGCTTGTCGAGAATGATTTGGTAATAACGATGCGACCTCCACCCAAGTGCTGCCCATGGTTGCATCGCCACCTCCGCGAGCTGCTGCGCAGATCTCTGCTTGTCCAAGAATCCAAAACCCAACAACATATTCAAAGGAATTATAAATTCGAGACACTGCAAAAATTGAAATTACAGGGATCGGAGATGACGAAAAAATGGGTGTCGGGGAGTTTATCCGCCCTTCTCTTTGTTTGGCATTGATGAATATTGTGCACTTCCCGCTCTAGGATTTTAATTCCACTACTAGTCACCCCATTCGTGATTACTCTGTGCAGATTAAACTGAAAAAAGTGGCGATTACTCTGTGCAGTTTAAATTGAAAAAGTGGCGGAGAAATCGCGGGACTAGATCCACTTCCGAGTGTGAAGAGGCTCAATGCCCAGGAAAATGCATGGGATTTCATGAGAAGGTACATTGGCCAAAATGTTGACTTTAGTATATTGATGGACATGGTCATACCGTCACAACTTGCCACGGATGGAATTCATAGATTTATTTCTTTGATTAGAGGCAGAGGTAGGGTGGTGAGAGGGCCTGAATTCTTTGATTTTCCCTCTGTTTTTTCAGATGGAAGGGTCCTCTATATTAAGGGCAACAATACTTCCAATGACACTGTTAATCAATATGCTTTCGCATTTCCTGAGGCACTTCCACCCAATTCCCAATGCTTTTCCCAAGACACTTCCATCCAATGCGCTCTGAGAGGACACATACTTGTATTTGAAAATAGCTAGGATTTCGTCAATCTGTGCCATTCTTTCACGAATTTTCTGCCCTTCTTTTACCGTAAAACTGAGAGTAAATGGTCCATTTCCAGCATAATCATGCTTTTTCAATTCGGGCGTCTACAATTGGGCATCAGTGACTGAAACAAAAGAATTTTGGAGGCAACTGCTTTGAGCCCAGAGATCGAAACTCTGAGCTATGATGGACGACATGTTTGCTTTGAAAAAGATGATGTGAATCGCATGGGACTACACAGAATCCACACCGAGGTCATGTTCAAAATACTTTAGGAGATTTGTTGCAGAACTCGACGTATGTGTAATGTGTTAAAGCTAGTGGCAATCGGTGAACAAAAGCAATTCATGGTGACTCTGGCCATGAGAAGCCATGGAAGAGCTTTCAGAAATTTGTCTGCATGGTGAGATGTTGTGAAATCACAATGTGAAGCCCTACAAGATTACAAGTGGGTTTTCATATATCCAGTCAATCTCACCTTATGTGAATAGGAAAATATTTAACCATAACTCAATCCCTGTTTTATACGTTAACAAGCAAGTAATTAACCTGAACTCAATTCCTATTTTATACATTTTAATAGTTGAATTTAATTGGATTGTAGATTTGGAGAATGTTTTGAAATTTGACATAGTTAAATTGAACTGGATGGTAGAATTTTAGAATAATGTATTTAGAAATTTAAGGGAAACTATCAAACCATTCTTGGTCTTGAAATCTTATGTTTGGAGTTGCCTCTTCAGTGTCTTCTTTCACTGATCAAGACGACGACATTGAAGATAATATTTCTGATGCTAGCGAATCTGAGGTTTGCTACATTTTCTTTGATCAATTGTGTATCATTGAAGATCAGGACTGTGGGCGAAGATGCTAATACTACTCCCTGCCGGTCGCATTGACCCAACACTACTGCTCCAATTTAGACCACTGGCTCGGTATTTTAAGCTATTTAAACATTCGTTGATCTAGCGCCAGCCAATATATTCGGTTGACTCAGCAGCAACTATGCCAGGAGCCACCATGATAGCAGAAGCAAAGACGGGGATAGAGAAATAAAAAATATATAAGTCTGTTGGGCTTAGGCATCGCTCTCAAGACTATGGTTCATTGGGGCTCATGGTTAAGTGAACATTACTGCTCCAATTCAAACCACTGGTTCGGTATTTTAAGCCATTTAAACATTGGTCGATCCAACTCTAACCAATATATTCGGTTGAATCAGCAGCAACTACGCTAGGAGCCACCATTACAACAGAAATTCGGACCACTGGCTCAGTATTTTAAGTTGTTTAAACATTTGTTGATCCAGTGCTAACCAATATATTCGGTTGACTCAGTGGCAACTACGCAAGGAGCCACCATGACAACAAAAGCAGAGACATGGGTAGTGAAATAAAAAATATATAGGTGTTCTAGGCTTAGGCATCACTCTCGAGATTATGGTTCATTGGGGCTCATGGTTAAGTGAATCAACCGCGGCAGGGCAGCTACCTAAGATACGAGATATATGCAAGTATAATATCAGCTCTATCCTCCTTTCTCTAACCTTTATACGTGTCTTCTAGACTCTAGCATTATGTTGTCACAATAAACCTATTCCTACCACAACATATTCTCCTCCTCCAACTTGCCCTTTGTGTTGCAGTAGCATAGCAAAACTAGTGGTTGTCTTCCCAAAGATAGCTGCTCTCAAACTGATTCTTCAAAGAATATCAAACCATGACAATCCAAGAGTTTCAGTGAGGGGAGCAGCAGTTTCAAAGGAATCTCAGCCAATGGATATTTTGCGAAGATAAGTGGAAAGGGGTCTGGAAAAATTGCGGACAACATGATTGGATTGAACAGAAACCTTGATTTGTGATGCCAAATACACCAGTTGAAATTTCAACCTATGCTATGGCATTACTAGCCAGTCCTTACACTTGCATTCTTATAGATATTGCTGCGAGGAAGAAACATAAAGCTTTCCAAAATGGATTCAGACGCATATAATGTTATGTTTATTCATTCAAGAATCAAATCTTGTTTGATTGCAAATTAAGCAAATGGTCAGAGTTTCTCGCATGGCCTGAGTAAGTTTTAGTTCTATGGCTTCAAGGCAGGCTGCTTGATGTATGAAAGGGTTGTTTAGTAGTTGCTACCAAAGGGTTGTTTAGTAGTTGTTACCAAGGTATACATATTTACCGTGTAGATGAATTGACTCTAAGGGAAGTTGTTTAGGATCCCGAGTTCAAACAAGAAATATGAAAAAAATCATAAAAGGTGGCAAGGAGAATGAAGACACTGAAGACACTGAGTTCCAAAATTTAGGATCTCAGGAATTCTATGTATAGAAGAAAGCAAAGAATGCCATAATAGCAATATGTTGACATGGAAGAAACCACTTACAAAACAGTTGCATAAGACAATCAAAGTAATATCAATATGTTGACATGGAAGAAACCAATTATAGAACAGCTGCATAAGACAATCAAAGCATCTAGCAAGGCATTTACTTAATTGTCAATTCTTCAGCATAATTATGGTCTTAGTATGGTGGTTATTCTTCATTAGTATAATCGATGAAGTGTAGATCTTTGGAAGGGCACATTCTCATGTGCAAATACTTGTAGAAGTAATTTCTACTTTTATCCTGAACTCCTAATCAAGGATTGGTGCATTTCGCTTCAATGTCTAGGCTTCTCATAAATCATGGATTTCGTTGTGATTTAATTTTAACTTTTATAAGATTTGAGATTTTTTTATCTTTTACAAACATAAAAGCATACTAATTTTAATTTAAAAGCTATTTTTTATATAATAAAGAGATAGGTTATAAGCTATTTTTATATAACAAGGAAATAGGTTATTATATGATGATTATAAAAAGGTTATTACTTTATAATCTATAATTTTGAAAATAATGGGTAGTAAAAAACATTTTCGAAAAAAATTATATTTTTATTGTATTTTAATTCAAATAATTTATAATATCATTTATTTTTTTGATGAAAAGTTTACATATTACCAAAAAGACATAAACTGATAGTTAAAATGTCATAACAAGATTTCATATTTAATGATAGTACGATGAACTTGTGTTAACTTTCACATAGCGAACATAATGATTTTGGACACTAAGGTGGCCATTTAGTGGATACCAGCCTAGATCCATCTAACTCTGGATCTATCATGCACCGAGAGGGATCAAATCTCTCGAGGTGCAAACCTATTTTTTGAGTGCAAAACTTGAGGAAAGGTTTGCACCTTGAGAGATTTGATCCCTCTTGGCACATGATAGATCCAGAGTTAGATGGATCTAGGCTGGTTCCAATCGGAGGCATCAACGTCACATCTCTCAGATTATTAAAAATTTTGTATATTTTTGAGATGTAAGATGGATCTAGGCTCGTTTCAGTCATGTGCTGCCAAGGAAAATCTATCAAAGATATGATTAATTTTATCAGTAATATGTAAATATATCAAATATTAATATAATCATTTTAAATATGCTAAATATTTCTAAGATTAACTTGGTCATTTTAATTTTAAATTTTCTTAGTTACCTCAGTTCGTTGAGATGATAATTATTTTTAATAACTATAATAATGAAAAATGATGAAATATTTTTTTTTAAATGCAAAGTGACAATAATAGTGTTGAAAGATAGAAAATGTGAATAATAAGAACGTACTCATGTTACAATAAATCTCAAACTATTTTCTTCTACTATTCTTATTTCCTCCCTTGTTAGTTTTGTTATCTTTTCATATCGATTATATGAAAAATAAAATTTAAATCGTAAACCATTTAAATCTTTAGCTCGATCTGTTGTAGTAAACATGATACCTTGTCTCTCTTGCTCTCCAATATTAATAGTTTAAATTACTATAACACAAAAATCAATCTACATTGTTAATAACTTTTTGTGCTTACACTAAAATCAATGCATATTTGTTAATCCAATCACTTTAATATTAATGTACCATCATATATCCAATTACATCAAATCATAAATCAACATATAGATTGAAATCAATGTATTTAATGCAAGAAATCAAATAAGATTAGAAAATAACTTCTACATTGAAATCAATGCAGCTAATGCAATAAATCAAATAAGATTAGAAACCAACATCTACACTGAAATCAATGCATTTACTCAAAGCAATCAAATAGGATTAGAAATCGCCATCTACACTGAAATCAATGCATTTAGCACAAACAATCAAATAGTATTAGGAATAATCTACATTGAAATCAATGCATCTAGTGCAAGCAATCAAATATAATTATAAATCAACGTCTAAATTGAAATCAACACATCCAGTGCAAGCAATCAAATAGTATTAGGAATAATCACCTACACTAAAATCAATGCATCTACTGCAAGTAATCATATATCATTAGAAATAAATATCTACACTAAAATTGATGCATCTAGTGCAAATAATCAAATAGATTATAAATCACCATCTCCACTTAAATCAATCCATCTAGTGCAAGAAATATTCTTCCCTCTCTCCACCCTCCATCCATATCTATATCCCCATCCATCTCTCTTTTTTTGTCTCTATCTCACCCCCCTAAACACACATGCTCTCGCACTCCATATATATCATTCTCTTTGTCGATCACCCTCTCTCCCCATCTCTCTCTTCTTCCCTCTCTTCCCCTTCTCTCCCTCTCCCCCGCTAATATCTCTCTTTCCTCCTTTTCTCCTCTCTCTCTCTCTCTCTCTCCATCTTCCTTATCACTCACTCTCTCTCTCTCTAGGAACCAACATCTACACTAAAATCAATGCATTTACTCAAATAAATCAAATAGCATTAGAAATCGCCATCTACACCGAAATCAATGCATTTAGTGCAAACAATCAAATAGGATTAGAAATAATCTACATTGAAATTAAGTCATCTAGTGCAAGTAATCAAATATAATTATAAATCAACATCTAAATTGAAATCAATACATTCAGTGCAAGCAATCAAATTGTATTAGAAATCACCACCTACACTGAAATCAATGTATCTATAAGTATTCAAATATCATTAAAAATAATATCTACACTAAAATCGATGCATATAGTGCAAATAATCAAATAGGATTATAAATCACCATCTCCACTTAAATCAATCCATCTAGTGCAAGAAATATTCTTCCCTCTTTCCACCCTTCATCCATATCTATATCTCCCTCCATCTCTTGCTTTTTGTCTCTCTATCTCACCCCCCTAAACACACACACTCTCGCACTCCATATATATCATTCTCTTTGTCAATCACCCCCTCTCCCCATCTCTCTCTTCTTCCCTCTCCTCACCTTCCATCTATATCTCTATCTTCCCCTTCTCTCCCTCTCCCCCGCTAATATCTCTCTTTCCTCCTTTTTTCCTCTCTCTCTCTCTCTCTCTCTAGAAACCAACATCTACATTGAAATCAATGCATTTACTCAAATAAATCAAATAGGATTATAAATCGCCATCTACACTCAAATCAATGCATTTAGTGCAAACAATCAAATAGGATTAGAAATCATCTACATTGAAACCAATTCATCTAGTGCAAGTAATCAAATATAATTATAAATTGACATCTAAATTGAATGGCACAAATTGGGTAAGCAATCATAATTGTATTAGAAATCACCACCTACACTCGAATCCAATGCATCTAGTGCAAGTAATCAAATATCATTAGAAATAAATATCTACACTAAAATCGATGCATATAGTGCAAATAATCAAATAGGATTATAAATCACCATCTCCACTTATGTCAATCCATCTAGTGTGAGAAATATTCTTCCTCTCTCCACCCTCCATCCATATCTATATCCCCCTCCATCTCTTCTTTCTTTCTCTATCTCACCCCTTAAACACACACACTCTCGCAATCCATATATATCAATCTTTGACAACTCTCCTCTCCCCCATCTCTCTTCCCTTTCTTCACCTTCCATCTATATCTCTATCTTCCCCCTCTCTCCCTCTCTCTCCATCTTCCTTATCACTCACTCACTCTCTCTCTCTTCACCTTTCTCTCTCTATTTCTTTCTTCTTACCTCTCTCCCCCTCCTCCTCCAAGTCCATCTCTATTTCCCTCCTTATCTCCACTCTCTCACATCCTCTCTCTTCCTTCCTCTCTTTCCCTTTCTCTCCCATCTCTCTCTCTCTTCAACCACCAACTATGTCACTATATCCATCCCTCTCTCCTTATATCTCCTTCTCCCCCTTTATCTCCATATCTCCTTATTTGTTTCTTTATCTCAGCCCCAAACATACACGCTCTCTCTCTGTCTCTCCCTTGTCACTCCTTCTCTCTCTCCACTTCTCACTCTTTATATTTCTTATTTCCTACATCTCTCCCCCTCCAACTCCATCTCTCTTATTGATCCCTCTCTCCTCCTCTCTCTCAATTCCTCTCTCTCGTCCTTCCTCTGTCTCTCTCTCCCCTAAATCCCTCTCTCTTCCCCGATCTCTCTCTCTCTCTCTCTCTCTCTCTCTCTCTCTCTCTCCAATGCTCTCTCTTTCCCCCATCATCGCCTTCTTCCTTCTTCATCCTTCCTCTTCCTCCCACCTCTCTCTCTCTTCCCCCATATCTCTCTCTCTCTCTCTTCCCCCATCCCTTTCTTTCTCTTTCTCTTTCCACCTCTCTCTCTCTCCAACTACATTACTATATCCCTCCCTCTCTCCTTCTCTCTTCTTCTCTCCCCCCTTCTTTCCATACATCTTACTTTGTCTCTTTATCTCACCCCTAAACATACATTCTCTCTCTCCATCTCTCCCTTATCACTCTCTCTCTCTCTATTTCTTATTAGTTATGTAAACTAATGAACATAAATATTCGTAAATATAAAGCAGATTATGGAGTAAATATGAAAAGAGGTTTTATTTACATACCATACCTCTAGTTTATTTATATTTTTATTTATTTACCATACCTCTTTTATTTACTATGGTATTTGGCCCATAGGCTTGTTATATACTTAGATTTTTATTTATAATCCTATTTGATATATTGTTATTTATTTACCTTACCTCTTTATGCCTCTTTTATATTTATTTATTTACCATACCTCTTTATATCTATTTTATATTTATTTATTTATTGATCATACTTGTTTATACCTCTTTTATATTTATTTATTTACCCACGGTATTTGGCCCATGGTATCAATATTAATTTGTCTCATGGTATTGGTCCCATAGGCTTCATATAAATAAAACCTCCTTTTAAAGCTTTTTTAAATATAAAAAGGTTTATGGAATAAATATAAAAAGAATTTTTATTTATTTATCATACATCTAGTTTATATATATTTCTTATTTATTTACCATAGCTCTGGAGTATGTATAAATTTATTTTAAAAATATTTAATTAAAAGAAGTATTAAAAGATTTTGGATTTTGATTGTTTGTGTTGAATTAACTCTTTTCCTTTGATTTAGGAAATGGTATTGACTTTAGTAAAGAGAAAAAATGTTTAAAATTTTACTTAATTTGGAAATTCAATGTGGTAATTTTTTTTGTTAAAGGTAAATTTATGATCCATTCAAATTCACGTATATAATTTACTATCCATTCAAATTACATAGATAATACATAATTGTATTAGAAAATGATATATGTTCTAGCACAATGCGATTTTTTTTATTTTTATTTTTTAACTTAAGCCGACATTTTGTATGAGGATGTGACACACCTGACATCGGGGTCATATTGGGCTGTAGATGCGCCTCTCGGCGCAATCAAGGGAAAACCATAACACAATGAGTTGAAGAGTAGAATGACTAGATATAAAGAGAAAACGATAACTTAATAAGTTGAGGAGTAGAATGTGGTGAGGAAGCTCTATTTTCTTTCCACTTGTAAAGTGCTAAGTCATATCTCCCAGATTGAAACCAACACACCTTCATATTTACCCCTATCAATTTATACTTGTGCTTATTTTTTTATTTTTAATGGTGCAATTCCAATGTGGTTTCGCTCAATTGGATAATCAATTTATACATGTGATTATTTTATTACTTTTAATAATAAAATTTATTATAATTTAATTCTGAATTTTATTGGGATAGTTATTTTTAAATGTATATTAATTATTTATTTATATTTAAAGAAAATTAAATTATTTTAAATATTTTGTTGGAACTAAATAAATAGATTTTGATTTATGTCCTCAAAACAAAACAAAAAAGCTTTGGGAAATTAATATTTTGTGCTAGGTTTAAACCATATAAATTTTTAATTAACTAAAATCAATTTTAAATATTTTTTATATAACAAAGACACGACTATTTTTTATATAACAAGGAAAAATGTTTTGAGATAGAGTTCAAAATCTCCACAATCTTCATTTTTCTGTCTACTTTTAGGAGTCTTGTTCTAGACTCGAAATGTAGACAAAAAAAAATGAAGACAGTGGAGATTCTTAACTCTCTATCTCAAAATCTACACCACTGAAACATCCAAACTGTCAAGGAAATAGGTTATTATATGATCATTATAAAAATGTTAATACTGTATAATTTTGAAAATAGTGGGTGGAAAAAAAAAATCAAAACCAAAAAAGAATTGAAGCATTTTTATGTGAAATTTGATTTAGAAAAGTTGTTGGTAAAATTGAAAAACCTCTAACAATTAAACTACTACTTAATCTACCAAAATCTATAATTGAATCATGATTCATAATTATTTGTGTGAGGAATTGGGACTTATCCGAAACCATTCCCCTAAAATAATTGTTTATTAAGATCTTAAAGAAATGTTGGCGCTTTATTTTTTTCTAAAAAGGCCCAAAAAATTCAAAAGTTGTCTACATTATTTAGTGTTGATGTTTAATAATGACATGGTTTAATTATATGATGTTTTTACTTGAAATTTAACAATAATTATTGACATACTTTTTAGAAGAAATTGCAGAGTGTTGACATTCTCTTGATATGGGATTTTGTTCCCACTATACTCTCCTACACCTCTGAATCGCGTAGCTTGTACACAAACTAGCCTTCACTATTATTTACTCATTCTAGAGATGTTTTAAACTCAATTTCTAGATGTTCCAAGTGCTCACTTTGAATGCAACCTACTGATTGCACCGAGAGGCGCATCTACAGCCCAATATGACCCCGATGTCAGGTGTGTCACGTCCTCATACAAAATGTCGGCTTAAGTTAAAAATAAAAATAAAAAAAATAAAAATAAAAAATAAAAAATAAAAAATAAAAAATAAAAAAAATCGCATTGTGCTAGAACATATATCATTTTCTAATACAATTATGTATTATCTATATAATTTGAATGGATAGTAAATTATATACGTGAATTTGAATGGATCATAGATTTACCTTTAACAAAAAAAATTACCACATTGAATTTCCAAATTAAGTAAAATTTTAAACATCTTTACTCTTTACTAAAGTCAATACCATTTCCTAAATCAAAGGAAAAGAGTTAATTCAACACAAACAATCAAAATCCAAAATCTTTTAATATTTCTTTTAATTAAATATTTGTAAAATGAATTTATGCTTACTCCAGAGCTATGGTAAATAAATAAAAAAATATATAAACTACATGTATGGTAAATAAATAAATATTCTTTTTATATTTATTCCATAAAACTTTTTATATTTAAAAAAACTTTAAAAAGAGGTTTTATTTAGATGAAGCCTATGGGACGAATACCACATGACAAATTAATATTGATACCATGGGCCAAATACCATGGGTAAATAAATAAATATAAAAGAGGTATAAACAAGTATGATAAATAAATAAATAAATATAAAATAGATATAAAGAGGTATGGTAAATAAATAAATATAAAAGAGGCATAAAGAGGTAAGGTAAATAAATAACAATATATCAAATAGGATTATAAATAAAAAACTAATTATATAACAAGCCTATGGGTCAAATACCATTGTAAAGAAAAGGGGTATGGTAAATAAATAAAAATATAAATAAACTAGAGGTATGGTAAGTAAATAAAACCTCTTTTCATATTTACTCCATAATCTGCTTTATATTTATGAATATTTATGTTCATTAGTTTACATAACTAAGAAGAAATAGAGAGAGAGAGTGATAAGGGAGAGATGGAGAGAGAGTGTGTATGTTTAGGGGTGAGATAAAGAGACAAAGTAAGATGTATGGAAAGAAGGGGGAGAGAAGAAGTGAGAAGGAGAGAGGGAGGGATATAGTAATGTAGTTGGAGAGAGAGAGGGGTGGAAAGAGAGAGAGAAAGAAAGGGATGGGGGAAGAGAGAGGATTAGAGAGAAAGAGAGAGAGATATGGGGGAAGAGAGAGGATTGGAGGGAAAAGAGAGAGAGAGAGGTGGGAGAGAAAGGGAGAGAGAGGAGGAGAGTGATGGGGGAAGAGAGAGTATTGGAGAGAGAGAGAGAGAGAGAGAGATATATATAGATCAGGGAAGAGAGAGGGATTTAGGGGAGAGAGAGAGAGAGGAAGGATGAGAGAGAAGACTTGAGAGAGAGGAGGAGAGAGGGATCGATAAGAGAGATGGAGTTGGAGGGGGAGAGATGTAGGAAATAAGAAATATAGAGAGTGAGAAGGGGAGAGAGAGAAGGAGTGACAAGGGAGAGACATAGAGAGAGTGTGTATGTTTCGTCGAGATAAAGAGACAAATAAGGAGAGATGGACATAAGGGGGGAGAAGGAGATATAAGGAGAGAGGGAGGGATATAGTAACATAGTTGGTGGGTGAAGAGAGAGAGATGAGAGAGAAAGGGAAGAAGAGAGGGGAAGAGAGGACGTGAGAGAGTGGAGAGAGGAGGGAAGAGATGGACTTGGAGGGGAGGAGAGAGGTAAGAAGAAAGAAATAGAGAGAAAGGTGGAGAGAGAAAGAGTGAGTGAGTGATAAAGGAAGATGGAGAGAAAGGGAGAGAGGGGAAGATAGAGATAGATGGAAGGTGAAGAGGGGGGAAGAGAGAGATGGGAGAGGAGGGGATGTGAAGATTGATATATATGGATTGCGAGAGTGTGTGTGAAAGTTTGCCCAAAGGGGGTGAGATAGAGAGACAAAAAGGAATAGATGGAGGGAGATATAGATATGGATGGAGGGTGGAGAGAGGGAGGAATATTTCTCGCACTAGATGGATTGATATAAGTGGAGATGGTGATTTCTAATCCGATTTGATTATTTTCAATAGATGGATCGATTTTAGTGTAGATATTTATTTTTAATGATATTTGATTACTTGCACTAGATGCATTGATTTCGGTGTAGGTGGTTATTTCTAATACAAATTGATTTCTTGCATTGAATTTGTTGATTTCAATTTAGATGTAGTTATAATTATATTTGATTACTTGCACTAGATGAATTGGTTTTCAATGTGATGATTTCTAATCCTATTTGATTGTTTGCACTAAATGCATTGATTTTAGTGTAGATGACGATTATAATCCTATTTGATTTATTTGAGTAAATGCATTGATTTAGGTGTAGATGTTGGTTTCCCGGAGAGAGAGAGAGAGGGAGAGAGAGGAAAAAGGAGGGAAAGAGAGATATTGATGGAGAGAGAGGGAGAGAGGGGTAAGATAGAGATATAGATGGAAGGTGAAGAGAGGGAAGAAGAGAGAGATGGGGAGAGGAGGGGATTGACAAAGAGATTGATATATATGGATTGCGAGAGTGTGTGTGTTTAGGGGGGTGAGATAGAGAGACAGGAAAGAAGAGATGGAGGGGGATATAGATATGGATGGAGGGTGGAGAGAGGGAAGAATATTTCTCACACTAGATGGATTGATATAAGTGGAGATGGTGATTTATAATCCTATTTGATTATTTGCACTATATGCATCAATTTTAGTGTAGATATTATTTCTAATGATATTTGATTACTTGCACTAGATGCATTGATTTCAGTGTAGGTGGTGATTTCTAATACAATTTGATTGCTTGCACTGAATTTGTTGATTTCAATTTAGATGTCAATTTATAATTATATTTGATTACTTGCACTAGATGAATTGGTTTCAATGTAGATGATTTCTAATCCTATTTGATTGTTTGCACTAAATGCATTGATTTCAGTGTAGATGGCGATTTCTAATCCTATTTGATTTCTTTGAGTAAATGCATTGATTTCAGTGTAGATGTTGGTTCCTAGAGAGGGAGAGTGAGTGATAAGGAAGATGGAGAGAGAGAGAGAGAGAGAGGACAAAAGGAGGAAAGAGAGATATTAGCGGGGGAGAGGGAGAGAAGGGGAAGAGATGGAAGAAGAGAGATATGGGGAGAGAGGGTGATCAACAAAGAGAATGATATATATGGAGTGCGAGAGCGTGTGTGTTTAGGGGGGTGAGATAGAGACAAAAAAAAGAGATGGAAGGGGATATAGATATGGATGGAGGGTGGAGAGAGGGAAGAATATTTCTTGCACTAGATGGATTGATTTAAGTGGAGATGGTGATTTATAATCCTATTTTATTATTTGCACTAGTTGCATCGATTTTAGTGTAGATGTTTATTTCTAATTATATATGATTACTTGCACTAGATGCATTGATTTCGGTGTAGGTGATGATTCCTAATACTATTTGATTGCTTGCACTGGATGTGTTGATTTCAATTTAGACGTCGATTTATAATTATATTTGATTGCTTGCACTAGATGCATTGATTTCAATGTAGATTATTCCTAATAGTATTTGATTGTTTGCGCTAAATGCATTGATTTCAGTGTAGATGGGGATTTTTAATCATATTTGATTACTTCGAGTAAATGCATTGATTTCAGTGTAGATGTTGGTTTCTAATCTTATTTGATTGATTGCATTAGGTGCATTGATTTCAATGTAGAAGTTATTTTCTAATCTTATTTGATTTCTTGCATTAAATGCATTGATTTCAATCTATATGTTGATTTATGATTTGATGTAATTGGATATATGATGGTACATTAATATTAATGTGATTGGATTAACAAATATGCATTGATTTTAGTGTAAGCACAAAAAGTTATTAACAATGTAGATTGATTTTTGTGTTATAGTAATTTAAGCTATTAATATTGGAGAGCAAGAGAGACAAGGTATCATGTTTACTACAACAGATCGAGCTAAAGATTTAAATGGTTTACGATTTAAATTTTATTTTTCATATAATCGATATGAAAAGATAACAAAACTAACAAGGGAGGAAATAAGAATAGTAGAAGAAAATAGTTTGAGATTTATTGTAACATGAGTACGTTCTTATTATTCACATTTTCTATCTTTCAACACTATTATTGTCACTTTGCATTTAAAAAAAAATATTTCATCATTTTTCATTATTATAGTTATTAAAAATAATTATCATCTCAACGAACTGAGGTAACTAAGAAAATTTAAAATTAAAATGACCAAGTTAATCTTAGAAATATTTAGCATATTTAAAATGATTATATTAATATTTGATATATTTACATATTACTGATAAAATTAATCATATCTTTGATAGATTTTCCTTGGAAACATACAACTGAAACGAGCCTAGATCCATCTTACATCTCAAAAATATACAAAAATTTTAATAATCTGAAAAATGTGACGTTGATGCCTCTGACTGGAACCAGCCTAGATCCATCTAACTCTGGATCTATCATGCGCCGAGAGGGATCAAATCTCTCAAGGTGCAAACCTTTCCTCAAGTTTTGCACTCAAAAAATAGGTTTGCACCTCGAGAGATTTGATCCCTCTCGGCGCATGATAGATCCAGAGTTAGATGGATCTAGGCTGGTAATAAAAGAGTGTCAAATCTTGTATATGGATTTTTGGACTTCTAAACAGTTAGTTGGATGATTGCCCAACTTGATATTATGTAAAACTTTAATCATGGTAATTGGTTACAAACACCTAAACTATGTGCAATCTACTTTTTGTACCTTTTCATTACTCTATAGATATTAATGTGACCTGCTCCCCCCCTCTATAGATATAGTCATTTTCCATATCTTAATTTCAAAGGAACTTCACATAGTAGCAAAATTTGGCTAGAGATGCTTGTGAGCCTATTGTTATTTTCAAATGAGCATATATTTCTCAAGTGTCTTTTTTTTTCCGCTTTTCTTTCCCTTCTCATTATTGGCAAGGAGCTTGTTGATTTATTTTATTTTATGTAGTGTATGAGGGAGTTCATTAATGCATTTTATATGCTTCTTGGGTGAAAAGGGTTTTTTTTTTCCTTCATTTTCAATCTTCATATTTGTCATTGATTGATTCTTATCCCACCTTCATACTTCCTCCATTTCTCAAATGTCATATAGTATAAAAACTCAAATTTAGATTGTATTTAATTATCCATATATTTTGCTTGATTATTTCCTTCCACATTTAGCTACTTCTACTTTTGGCTTTCTTTTGCATTTTTGGTGCAACTGCGAATAATAACCATAACCGGTTTTTTTTTTTCCTTCATTTTCAATCTTCATATTTGCGACTAATAACCATAACCGGGTTTTTTTTCCTTCATTTTCAATCTTCATATTTGTCATTGATTGATTCTTATCCCATCTTCATACTTCCTCCATTTCTCAAATGTGATATAGTAAATTGTGAGATGGAGGAAGAAAAAAAGAGAATGATACCATTATTAATATGCCATTGTTATAGAACATTTATATTAATATAACTTCTTTCTTTAATTTAATTTTCTAATACTATAAAAACAATTATCCATATATTTTGCTTCATTATTTCCTTCCACATTTAGCTACTTCTACTTTTGGCTTTCCTTTGCATTTTTGGTGCAACTGCGGATAATAACCATAACCGCACTGCCTGTGAAAAAAAAGAGGTTGCGGCAAACGCTACAACAGGTGGAAGAGTGATAGTTCGTGAGTACGTGCTCCAAGTAATTTACCATAAAGGTTAGGAACCCTTAACATTGGCACAGAACCACACATTAAATGTTTAGGGAACCTTAACATGGACACAGAGCCACGCATTAGATGTTGGGAGGATGCTTGAGGGGCGTTGATGGCCATTTGCAATGACCATTGGTAGGGTCTTCTATCGAGGATAATCAAGTGGCGAGTTGTAACAAAGTATATCTCAGGTCACTGGGCTACACTGCAGGTAATTCCATGGAAAACAGGCCTTTATAGTGCACTTAATTCCACTCTGTGAGACTTATTTAATTTACTGTGTTGCAGAGGGCAGGAAGGGACGGGGGAGAAGGGGCCAAAATGGGAATTGGAATGCTAGCATTTCAGGCGGCAAAGAGATCAAAATCTCTAGCGGGGCGCTTATGGGCCGTGCAGCAGCAGCAAGAGGCATTGGGACCCAATGGCGGGGTGTGGATGCGGGCAATATCTTCGTCTCCAGCGAGGGAAACGGAAGCGAGCGCAGAGAAAAGAACGCCGGTGGGAGGAGCGAGGGTGGAGATCCCCAAGCCGGAGGAGGCTTTCGAAGTGACCGTGGATGGTCACCCAGTCAAGATTCCGAAGGGCATGACGGTGCTCCAAGCCTGCGAGTTAGCGGGGGTCGATATCCCTCGCTTCTGCTATCATTCCCGCCTCTCTATCGCCGGAAATTGTCGTATGTGTCTCGTTGAGGTCGAGAAGAGTCCGAAGCCCGTGGCATCTTGCGCCATGCCTGCGCTTCCTGGTAATTTAATGCTTTCGCTCTTTTCCCTTTGGTTTCCCCCAATCCCCAAGCTGTTAAATGCTGCTGGAGGATATGAATTTGAACGATGCTGATTTTAGGGTTTAATTGTCAGGCATGAAGATAAAGACTGATACCCCGATGGCGAAAAAGGCAAGGGAAGGGGTGATGGAGTTTCTGTTGATGAATCATCCGCTGGATTGTCCAATCTGTGACCAAGGAGGGGAGTGCGATCTGCAGGATCAGTCCATGGCTTTCGGATCGGATCGCGGGCGTTTCGTCGAAACAAAGAGATCCGTGGTGGATAAGAATCTCGGCCCTCTCGTCAAGACTGTCATGACCAGGTGTATTCAGTGTACAAGGTCTGGTATTCCAATCCCATTCCCTGCCACGCTAGGTCAATTTGATTGAAGTTACAAATAAACCTACGCTACCACTGATAGAACCAGGAGGCAAATTTTACTATAGTCATTGTTACAAGTATTCATTGTTTTTTGTTCAAGAAGCATTACTCCTTCAATCATACATTCCATTTTTTATTCCTTTTATTTGAAACCAGTTTACTTCAATATTGTTTCATGTGAAATTGAAAGCCTTTGGGGACATTTTAAAGTCTAGAGTTTTTCAACGTTCGTAGATTTTGTCTCATATCCCTTTGGAACGGTTTCACAATTTGCCGTTTGCATGGTTGTCAGTTCCCATCCTCAAATGATAGAACCTAACGCAATTAGGAATTTTTTCCGTGAATACATGCCCTTGACTGTATCAAATTTGGGTTTTGTATATATTTCCAAGCTGGCCGGGGCACCTTTGGAGCGAAGAGGGACCTTCTGCCTTCTGGCTCCTGACTTACAGATTAAGAGTTTCATCCTGTTAAGTCCCGACCAGTCTTTCCTTATCTAACAGATATTATCCTTCCTGATCAATCTCCCATATATACTTGGAGTTGGCCTTGGGAAGGCGTCCTTCATCTAAGCAAAGATGTAGGCAGGGCTCTCTGTTTACAGGAAGGTTCGGCAAGGCCTGGTCTTTCTGGTCTGAATGAAGCCTAAGGAATTCCTCGGGAGATGTGCCCCTAATATTATTATTAAGGCCCATCATGCTTGACTGTATGCCCGAAGCAATGCAAATGGAGCATATATCCTATGGGTGGTTGGTGTGTAGAATGCTGGCTATCTCATCAGAGAGGGAAGGGACGGTAGTAATCTTGATGTTTGACCTATCTGCATGTTGTGAGAGTTTTAATATTCTTATCCACTTCATATGCTTTCTAGTTGGCATTGTTAATAGGTTTGTTTGTGTGTTACATTCTCTTTTGTCTTCCTTTTACCCGAAACCAATTTATTTCAATATCATTTCATATGAAATTGAAAGTCCTCATATCTCTTTGGAAATGGTTTCACAATTAACAATTTGCATGGATGCTGGTTCCCATCTCAAATAAACTTGATGTTTTACCTATCTGCAAGTTGTAAGAGCTTTTTATATTTTTTTCCACTTCACCTGCTTTGTAGTGGTGGCATTGGTAGGTTCGTTTGTGTGTTATGTCGTGAGAGTTTTAATATTCTTATCCACTTCATATGCTTTCTAGTTGGCAGCGTTAATAGGTTTGTTTGTGTGTTACATTCTCTTTTGTCTTCCTTTTACCCGAAACCAATTTATTTCAATATCATTTCATATGAAATTGAAAGTCCTCATATCCCTTTGGAAATGGTTTCACAATTAACAATTTGCATGGATGCTGGTTCCCATCTCAAATAAACTTGATGCTTTACCTATCTGTAAGTTGTAAGAACTTTTTATATTTTCCTCCACTTCACATGCTTTGTAGTGGTGGCATTGGTAGGTTTGTTTGTGTGTTACATCTTTGGTCAAACCTTTGTTTGCCTGGCCAAGATTTGATATTTGCCTATACAACTTGCAGCACATTTATTCAATTGTGCCATCTGCCAATACTAATAGACAACCAAATTGACTGCACACTCTTACTTTATGTTCCTGTGCTAAGTCACATGGTTCCGGTTCAGGTTCGAGTTAGGGTTTGGCAACGATTAAATTTGATTCAGGTTTGAATTTTTTGACGAGGTTCAACTATATACATTTTTCAAATATATGTATAAACATAAGAACTTCAGAATGAAATATAATATAAAAGAAGAAGAAATCAGCATTAATAAACACGTGTGAGTAGGAATTTTAAACTATCGTCTATAGCAACGAATTGGAAAATTGAAGTAAAACACATTCTTCAACTTAAAGGATCTATATGTACATAATGTCAAATACTTAATCCATAAAGTAAATTCAGAAATTCTAAACATGATCAGAATTTGAGCATATGGTACAAATACAACGCGGTCTTATTATGGCACGTTTGGGCTTGAGCTTATAGGCATCAGTGATTTGTGAGGGAGGTCCAAGTGGAGTTTTACAGGAAGTGGCAACTTGGTGAGGCCCGAGTGGAGGTTTATATGTAACGGTGAGGCTCTAATAGATGTCAGAGGGTTTGCAATGTACATGTCGACTACAGTAGTGAGGGATGCCCAAGACACAATGGAGAAATGCGCGTTGTCAAGGGTCAAGCTCGAAAATGAGAAATGTGCACTTGTATGTACTTCAGTTTTTTTTTAATCAAATCAAACCCACTACTGAACTTGAAAAAAATTGATTAAATTTGTCTTCAGGTTTGAGTTTGTTCAGGTTTGCCTTGAGGTTTGGCAAACTTGGATGAACCTCAAATTTTTTTTGTGGTTCGCCAAATTTTGAACTTTAAGGTTCAGGTTTGATGAACCCTGTGACTTAGTTCTTGTGTAAATCTACTTATGTTTATCTCAATTTTGAAAATCTACACGTACTCTTGATTGGGTAGGGGGTGGATCTACTTACGTTTATCTCAATTTTGAAAGTCTACGTGGACTTTTGTTTGGGTACGAGATGGTGATGCTTGAAAGTCTACTCCATCTTATGTGTTTCATATTGAAGTTATGATTGAAAGTCTGCTTCACTTTGGAGTTATGATTGAAATTCTAATTTACTCAATGTGTTTCATATTGAATCAAGTCTTATTTCTTGGCCTACACTATCTGTTTCATATTGGATCAAGCCTATTTCTTGGTTTACTAAGAAACAATCCTGAATTTCCTTGAGTCAGGACTCAGATTACAAGGGTGCTACTATTGCCACTAAGGGCCACTAAGGAAGCTATTTGGCTTAAAAGGTCATTTGATGAGTTAGATCTTGCTAAAGCTGTGCTAGTACTCTTTATTATGGTAATCAGAGTATGATTCAAATGGAAAATATAATATTTCCATTCTAGAACAAAGCACAGTGAGATCCATCATCATTATGTTAAAGAAAAGATGGAAGAAGGGCAATTGAATTAAGTATTGCAGGCCTGAAGAACAAGTTGTGGGTATCTTCACTAAGTGTTTAATACAAGTTGTGTGAAATGAATTGGCATTTAGGGGGAGGTGAGTTGTAAATGGAAACTCCTTCCCTGGACGATTCAATTTTGTGGTGATCTTTCTTTGATTTTGATGGTGATGTCTCCAATAAACCATAAAGGGGGTATATAGGTGATGTAAAGTTTATTGGAGCCCTTTTGTGTCGCTCTCCCACATTTTATGAGTGTAGGAGTATAAAACTTGAATACACTCATTTTTTTTGTCAATTGCACAGTGAAAGTGCACATGGAACACATGACATTGTATAAGCTCCTCGTATAATATTTGGGTGCTTTGCAGCCCCTCTGCAAATACTGGCATTATTATGATGTATGCCCACACAAAATTTTGCACTTAGTGTGTTATGCTTATAAGCCCCAATATAGATCCTTGCATGTTTTCAATGTTTGGTTGGCTTGCAAGCACTTATAGACTTCTAGGTATTGGAGAACTTATTGTTGACCGGGAGCTCACTCTTATTTCCCTTGGAGGTCTTCCCCGAGCATGGGATGTGTTTAATACCACTATCCTCAACAATGATAGGATTCCAGGTTTTGATGAATTGTTGACTAGATGCACTCAAGAAGAGACAAGGATGATGGAGAGAGACATGCCTTCAAATAGGAATAATCCCACTGCATTCTCCAATCATGCTAAAAGGAATAAAAATGTTGGTCCATATAACAAGGTTAAGGAAGATAGAGATTCAAAGATGGAAAAAAGGGAAGATGTTTCAATTGTAAAAGGTTTGGCCAGTATGCTAAAAAATGTCCTGATAAAAGGGATACACCTCGAGATGATGATAACAACAACAACCACAACAATTTCAAGGGCAACAACAGTCAAAGGAATAACAGGTTCAACAACAAAGGAAAGAGAAATGCTCCTGCTGCACGATATGGAAATGGTTGACCTACTAAGAAATCAAGAAACTCCAGGTATGAGGAATCTAATGTTGTAGATAAGCAAAATGAATTTTATCTTATCTCTGCCCTCACTACTACCTCTCCTCTGGACACATTGGATAATTGGTTGATTGATAGTGGTGCCTCAAGGCACTTCACTGGGTTCAAAGAGGCCCTCTCAAATTTGATTGAAAAGGAAACTAATTTAGAGATCATACTTGGAGATAATGCCACCTACCTCGTGAAAAGGTCAGGGACTGTTACTCTTCATTTAAATTAAGGTCAAATCCTTCATCTACAAAATGTATTATATGTACCTGACTTGAAAAAGAACATGGTATCTATTTTTGCGATGGAAGACAAAGGCTTCAAGGTAGTAGCATTTATTGATGGGAAGGTACGTATTTGGCAAAGAAACTTCAAAGATGCTTTTACACTTGAATTTAGGGTTGAAGGTCTTTATCAGGTTGGGAGCCATGACATGCAACACTTCTCTTCAATCTGAATTATGGCACCGAAAGTTTGCTCACCTTCATTATAAAGCTCTACATGATGCTAGGAAGATGGTCACAAGTATGCCCAAATTCAAAGTAGAACATGAAGGTGTTTTTCAGGGTTGTGCCGAAGGAAAACATACAAGGGGACCATTCCCCTCCAGTGAAAGTAAGACTATCGACATTCTACAATTGATCCATTCTAATTTGTTTGGTATGTTGCCCATAACATCTTTGGGAGGATATTTGTACTATGCTATTTTTGTGGATGACTTCTCTCACAAAACTTGGATCTATTTCTTGAAGGATGAAGTGTTCAAGTGGTTCCGCTCTTTCAAAGCCTTGCTTGAAAACCAAACAGGGGAGAAGATCAAAACACTGAGGACCAACAATGGAACCGAATATGAGTCAAATGAGTTCAATGACTATTGTAAAGAAGTTGGCATTAAGAGGGAGACCACTACTGCATATAGTCCTAAGCAAAATGGAGTTGCTGAAAGGAAGAATCGAACCATTATTGAAGCTACTCATGCCATTCTTCATGACCAAGGCCTACCGAAGTTCTTATGGGGAGAAGCTTCCAACATTGTCGTGTACGTTCAAAATAGATGCCCACATCAAGCATTGGACACCAAGATTCATGAAGAAGTTTTCAGTAAGAAACCTGATGTTTCTCACTATAGAATTTTTGGTAGTCCCATGTATTTTCATGTGCCAAAAAGACAAAGAAGCAAGCTAGATGCATATGGGAAGAAAGGAACATTTGTGGGCTACAATGAAACTTCAAAGGAATATAGAATCTATGTGTCTGGTCAAAGGGAAGTGGAAATAAGCCATGATACTACCTTCGATGAAGATGTTGCCCTTGGAAAGGTTAGAGATCTTCCTATTCCAAGGAAGGACAAAGATGAAGATGCGGGAAAAACTGACGGATGAACCGATGCCCGATGTTGAAGGTTCGGATGAACCGATGCCCGATATTTGCACCGGTTGCCCGATACACCACTATCTGCTCTATCATCGCCCTTGCTGACTCTGAAGGTTGGAGCCTACACCAAATGGATGTCAAAATTGCTTTCTTGCATGGCTTGCTTAAGGAGGAAGTCTATGTAGAGCAACACGTGGGGTTCGAAGTTCTGGATCGAAGTCACATGTATGCAGGTTGAAGGAAGCCCCCGGGGCTTCGTATGAGAGGATCGACAACTATCTTATGAAGTTGACCCAAACCTTTACTTCAAGGTTGAAAATGAGATGCCTCTCATTTTGGTACTTTATGTGGATGATATTTTCATAACAAGTGCAGACCCTCTCATTCATCAATGCAAGAGGTAGTTGGCTTCCGAATTCGAGATGAAGGACCTAGGGTTGATGCATTACTTCCTAAGCTTGGAGGTCTGGCAAAAGCAAGGAGAGATTTTCCTTTCTCAAGGAAAATACATTGGGAAGCTACTCAAAAGATTTGGGATGGTGGACTGCAAGTCTATGACTACTCCGATGGAACTCAACTTCAAGAAGCTATGTGGAAGTGTTGTTGGGCCTGATTTGGGAAATCCTTTCGAGTATCGACAGCTTATGGGAGCCCTGATGTTCTTGGTGGACTGTTAAAATTGGCAACTATGGCCAAATTCCACTTTGGTTGCCCCAGTTGATGGAGATAATAATTCCGTTGAATTTCTCTTTTCGAGAGGACCAAAATTGATATTAAGATTGTCTAATTTGGATAAGGAAAATATTTAATTATTCAAAAGAAATGCTATAAGTCATGATTTGGTTTAGGCAGGAAAAATAAAAATTTGAATTTTGAATTTGCCTCCAAAAGTTATGGCAAATCATGTTTAAAATTGTATACAAGGAAACTGTTATCATCCCATTTTGGAATCATACAAGAGCAATCTCATCAAGAAATTACCTCTGAAATTTACAGTGAATAACTGAGGCTAGCATGGAGAAAGAAGGACGAGTTTCTCTCTGTTTTAGGGTGTGTACTTCTTGCAGGACTAAGCCGCAGGTGTGAGAAGAGGTGAAAGGTACTTCCGTATTTGTTTTATGGCAATTATTTCTCTGTTCTGGGTCGCAGTGAATACTAGTTTGTGGAGAAAGGTTAGAGGGCTGAGAGACCTAGTCTAGGGTCTCCTTCCCTAGCCGTAGCCACTAAGAAGCCAACGCAATTGGAACAAAGGGTGTAAACCCTTGGACAGAAGTTGTGATCCCTGGACAGATGTTGTGATCCCTTGTTGCGTATCTTTCCATGATCTTCTGTGGTACATCTTTGTTGCAGGACGCAGACAGAGAACCATTACTACAGCTAGTTGTTAAGTTGTTTGAGGGTATGAAGGCATGGTTAATTCAGGCAGCCCTAAACAGTATTCAGAAAGGGATAATTCAGGCAACTCTAACCAGTATTCAAAATTGCAGTTGGAACAAAGGGTGTAAACCCTTGAACAGAAGTTGTGATCCCTTGCTGTAGCATATCTGTCCTTGATCTTCTGTGGTACATCTTTGTTGCAGGATGCAGACAGAGAACCATTACTACGGCTAGTTTGTTTGAGGGTATGAAGGCATGGTTAAGTCCTACTCTCTAGGCCTCATATGCCCAGGCTTGAACACAGGCTGTAATGGAGAAATAGGGCTAATTAAGGCAGCCCTAACCAGTATTCAGAAAGGGATAATTCAGGCAACCTTAACCAATATTCAGAATTGCAGTCTAAGGTCAGATCTTCCATTTGGCAAGTCAGTTTTGACTTTAAATCACTCTACTCTCTCTCTCTCTCTGTTGAACATTTGATTATGAATAATAAGAAGAATTGATCAAGGGTTTTTCCCTAGCTTGCGCCATATCCTTGTGTTATCTTGTCTTGGCTTGTCTTTTGCTTCGATCGTCTATGTTCTTTCTTCAGTTACTGTTTATATGATAATGAGCTATGTGATTGCTAATGGAATCTAATTGGATTATGGGCTAATATGTTCAATGAAGTAGCTAAGTAAGAACATGCTCCAAATTTAACATGGAAACGGAACCAGATAAGGTCAAGCCCAAGCAAGAGAAGGAATGTAATCAAGTTTCCATCAAGCAAGGGACTGTTAGAATTCCAATTTCGGAATATGTCAGAGCTAGGCTCAATAGCTCATAGGGGCTTCAAATCAAATTTGCAAACCATTATTGCAGAGTCCTCCTTCAACATTTAATGGACACAGCCAACAAGGAGGAGAGCAGAAACAAGACTGTTTATGGCAACGTTTCTCTTGCTAGATCAGACCACAGGTTAGGAGGTAAGTATTGATGGTTTTTCTGGACTATTTTGTGGAGGGTTTGTCTCTGTTTATAAGGCTGCAGGAAGGTGCTGCTACAGCAGTATGAGGAGGAGGATTTGAAAGGGTCGAGAGGCCTAACAGGGACCTCCTGCCCTAGCCGCAGTCATCTCAAGAGACAGTGCAGGTAAACGGGGGTGGTTCCTTGTCCTAGAAGGAGATTCTCATTCTGCTCTGGGTCACAGAGAAGGGATTGCTTCTACAGCAACTCAGAAAAGTTTGTTTTGAGGGTATAAAGGTACAGTGCAGTTAGAACAAGTATATTTTCGTGTATATGAAGACGTAGACCTTGCTATAGCAAACCCGTGAATTGTAGGAGGCTTGAGGAGGAGCCTTAAGCCCAACCAGCCATGCTTTGAATGTCTAGTAGAACAGCATAAGTGGAAGCATAGTTGGTCATGAAATCACAATGATTTGACGCAGTCTGAGGGCAGCAAACTACAACAGCAAGACTCGTATACTCTTCAAGGAAGTCTCTCAGATCTTCACTCACACAGTGTATTGACACTGCACCTCTGAAATAATTGGACGTTCGTATGATTTTCCTATAATGTCATATGATCCTTGGCATATGCTTCAGTATGATTCTTCGCATTATGACATTTTGTCTTGCTTCAGTCATATATATGTTTCTCATATAAATCTACATTAGTATGGCTTCCCATATTGGCAATAATGGGTATCAACCCATTCCTATATACTCTCAACATTGTGTATGGAACTGTGCAAACAGCTCCAATATGGTATTGCTATTACAGCAGTATGAGCTTGACCTCGATTTCAACAGCTGTATTCATAGGTATGTATAGCATCTCTATGAATGATGGTACAGTATATATCGAAGTGCATCCATCAGCTTCTCTGCTCTATTCATATGGTACATCCCAATGTCTGCAATAAATATTCGTTGAACAGTAAATATGCAATCCCCATAGGTGTGAGAAGAGGTAAAGGGTACTTATGTATTTGTTTTATGGTAATTATTTCTCTGTTCTGGGACGGGGTGAATAGTAGTTTTTGGAGGAAGGTTTGAGGGCCGAGAGACCTACTATAAGGTCTCCTTCCCTAGCCATGGCCACTAAGAAGCCAATGCAATTGGAACAAAGGGTGTAAACCCTTGGATAGAAGTTGTGATCCCTGGACAGAGGTTGTGATCCCTTGCTGTAGTGTATCTCTCCATGATCTTTTGTGGTACATCTTTGTTGCAAGACGCAGACAGAGAACCATTCCTACAGCTAGTTGTTAAGTTGTTTGAGGGTATGAAGGCATTGTTAAGTCCTTCTCTCTAGGCCTCATATGCCCAAGCTTGAACGTAGGTCGTAATGGATAAAGGGGGCTAATTCAGGCAACCCTAACCAGTATTCAAAATTGCAGTTTAAGGTCAGATCTTCCATTTGGCAAGTCAGTGTTGACTTTAAATCATTGTACTCTCTCTCTCTCTCTGCTAAACATCTGATTATGAATAATAAAAAGAATTGATCAAGGGTTTTCCCCGACTTGGGATTTTTCCCTGACTTGCGCCATATCCTTGTGTTATCTTGTCTTGGCTTGTATTTTGCTTCGATCGTCTATGTTCTTTCTTCAGTTAATGTTTATATGATAATGATCTATGTGATTGCTAATGGAATCTAAATGGATTATGGGCTAATATGTTCAGTGAAGTAACTAAGTAAGAACGTGCTCCAACTTTAACATGAACTCCCGTCTGGATATATGCTTCGCGGTGAATACGTTGAGTCAATTTATGGTCGAGCCTCATCACATACATTGGATTGTTGCCAAGAATCTCTTGAGATATCTCCGAGGCACAATCAACTATGGGCTGAGATACACTACCAAGAATTTGAGGCTTCGTGGATATACTGATGTTGACTACGCTGGCAATGTGGAGGATCGTAAGAGCACATTTGGTTGTTGCTTCTGACTAGGTTTTGGTTCGATATCTTGGATGAGCACGAAGCAGAAATCGGTTGCTTTGAGCACCTCCGAGGCTGAATACATTCTGCTAGTATGGCCTGTTTTGAAGCTTTTTGGTTGAAGAAGCTCTTCAGTGAGTTGTCTAAGCATGTGTTAGATACCATCATGATCTACTGCGACAACCAAAATGGGATTCGCCTTTCAGAGAATCTTGTGTTCCACGACCCCTCCAAGCATATTCATATCAAGTACCAATTTATCTAGAATATGGTACAACAGGAAGCAATAAAGCTCCATCACATTGGGATTGATGAGCAAGACGCAGATATTCTCACGAAGCCCTGGGCAAGGTCAAATTCTTAACCTTCCGTGGGAGACTTGGAGTCGTGGAGAGACCCTCCTATGAGGGTCCCGCATGAGTTGGACATTGAGCTCTAGGAGCTCTGGGGGGCTTGGGGTACTTCTTGGGGCTATGAGCGACCATAGGGTGAGTGGTTCACCTTCCCTTAGTGGTGCACTATATACAGAGTGAGTGGTTCACCTTCCCTTAGTGGTGCACTATATACAGAGTGAGTGGTTCACCTTCCCCTGTGATACCCCATTATGGTTGGCATATGCATAGGATATGTGGTTCACCTTCTCCTATGGCATATGAGCAGGATGAGTGGTTCACCTTATCTTGTTGATGCCCTAGCATACATCCTACCCATGTACTCTGGGACACATGGGAAGTACTTCTCATCTGTCCAATGAGTTGGGAAATGAGGATAGAGAACATAGCACGACCGATGGACGCATTGTGTATTGTCGTACTCTCTATGCTAGGATGCATGGTGTTCAAACTACTTGATCTAGGATCAATTGAGGTTTTACCTCTGGACTGACTTCGGGTCAGTGGAGAATGGCAAGGTCTTGTGACTCACTCTCGATCAAGTCTTCTTCATTATTTCTTCACGGTTCAACAGACCAGAGCAAGGATGACAGAGATGGTACATGTTGGCAGATGGATTGGCAGGTGGATTTCTCCCTAGTTGAGAGGGAGTGTTAAAATTGGCAACTAGGGCCAAACTCCACCTTGGACAACTCATATGATGGAGACGATATTTTTATTGGATTCCTCTTTTCGAGAGGTGCAAGATTCATCTAAAGATCATCTTGTTCGGACAAGCAGAAGTGTGATTTTGAATTTATTTCTCACACAAGTGCAAATTGTCAAGGTCGGCCTCAGTGAAATGTAGGCTCATGAAGCCCAACAGTTGTCTCCACACCATCAATGAATTGTATAACTAAGAGTGACCTTCTCCTCATTTGCACATCACTCATCTCATCACACATCTTTCTTTCTCCTCTCTTGATTGGTTCGTACAACATCGGAGCAGCGCTCAAGCAGAGTTGACAGAAGATAGAGTTTTGTAGGAGGGGTCCAGAACTACAAGACAGGGGCAGCATGACCTTTGGCAGATTGGGTTGAAGGGACGACTTCCAGGCAAAGATAAATGGTACACTAGAGACGAGGAAAAATTTCCTCACCTCATTCAGTAAAAGCTTTTGGAGACCAAAAGCCTCCCAAAATGGGGAGGTATGATCTGAATTGGATCATTATATTGTTTGTCATCCATCTCAACGCATTTGAAGTGGAAAAAGTGGAGGAATCTAAGTCACAGGACACGTCCTCCAGGGTCCAGTGTCCCGTATTTTACGTGTTGGACACGAAATACGACCTAAAACGTGTCCAATACGTTTTTTTTTCGTGTCCTCCGAAACCGAATACGTGTCCTCCGTTTAGCATTCATGTCCTTAAATAGAATACTCGTGTCCTCCGTTTTAGCATTCGTGTCCTTAAATAGAATACTTGTGTCCTTGAATAGAATACTCGTGTCCTTAAATAGAATACTCATGTCCTTGAATTTGGCACTAAAATCTATTGCTTCAGATGTGATATGGATTGGCAATCTTATTGAGGATGCACGCCATATCCGAAATTTTGTACAGAACCATACCAATGCTCTCACAATATATAAAGAGTACACACATCTATCATTGTTGAAGATTGCAGATACTCGGTTTGCTTCCTCATTCATGATGCTTAAGAGGTTGAAGGAGGTGAAGGCCGCTCTTGGGGCCATGGTTATTTCAGATCTTTGGTCTTTTTGGAGAAGGACAGATCAAGCTGCTTCAAAAAAGGTAAAGGACACGGTGTTAGATGATGGTTGGTGGGAGAGGGTGGATCTTACCATAAAGATCATGAACCCTATCATTTCTTTCTTGCGGTTTGCAGACACGGACCAACCGATCTTAGGAGAGGTTTATGAGGGTTGGGATTCCATGATTGAGTCTGTGAAGACTATTGTTATGGAGAATGAATGCCCTGAATATGAGACATCAGCAGAGAGCTTATGGTCCACCATACAGGATATTCTTATCTCTAGGTGGGATAAGAATTGCACTCCTTTGCATTGTTTAGCTCACTCTTTGAATCCCAAGTACTACAATCAAGAGTGGCTCTGTGGTGGGACCTCACACAGATACCCTCCTCACATGGATGGAGAGATTTCACAAGGGAGGAAGACAGCATTCAGAAGGATATTTCAAGATAGAGCCTCTTTTCTTGAGGTGGAGGAAGGCGTTGTAGAGTTCTCCACTGGCACTAGGAGATTTGGTGGGTATGATGTACTTGAAGATAGGGGGGTCAAAGATGCCTATGCTTGGTGGGAAACTCATGGGGCAGCATGCCCTATTCTACAACAATTAGCGTTGAGGGTCCTCTCTCAAGTTACTTCATCTTCTTGTTGTGAGAGGAATTGGAGCACTTATGGGAATCTATATAGTTTGAAAAAGAGTAGGCTTGAGCAATCCAGGGCGGAGACAATGGTGTATGTGCACACCAACCTTCGTCTTATTTATAGGCAGAGGCAGGAATGGTTGAAGGGCAAGACAAAGATGTGGGATGTGTTTCCTGATGATATGGGCTTGGACGATAGTGTTGAGTTGGCGTTAGCCAACATGGATCTTAATGACCCAGTGCTAGAGCCAGTGACTTTTGATGATGAGTCTCTTGAGGGGTCATCCTCCACAGCAGCAAATGCAGCAGACGCAGGATATCTTGGATTGGGCATAGAGGAGTAGGTTGGAGTAGGGTCAGATGGGTCAGATCAAGATGGCAATGGCAGTGATTGTGATTATGACATGGAGGAGGACATGGACTATTGATAGAGTGATGAGTCGTGGACTTGTGTCTAGTGACGTGGTTCCTACTTATTTTGTATCTACTTTTTTGTATTTTCCAGTGGCATTCCCTCAGTATCTATGTAATACTGAACAATGAATACATTTTGATTTTGATGACTTTATAGAAAATATGCATTTTATCATTTATGGTTTTAATATCTAAGTTCTTCTAAATTTCAAGTTATTGTTATGGTTTAAATTTTAAATTTTAATGACTCATGAGTCACGAGTCATTGACTTATTGACTAATGACCATGGTTTTAATGACTATTTAGTATTTAGTATTTCTTATGTGCTTGTAGCCTTGAAGTTGTAAGTTGTAAGTTGTATAATTGTAATTTACTAATGAGAGGGAATTTTGAATTTCAAAATTAAAATTTCAAGAAAGTATAATTGTGTATATATATATATATATATATATATTTTAAATATAAATAAAACGTGTCCTTCGTGTCCTTTTTTCGAGGTCACGGTGTCTCGTGTCGAATACTCGTATTTACGTGTCCTCCGTGTCTCGTGTCCTCGTGTCATGTGACTTAGCTAGAAGATCATTTTTGATTTTGGTAATCCTCATGAAGTAGGATTGGATGGATTCTCTTATATCCATCTTTACTTCCTTCAGCTTGTTCTTGAGAAGGAGGGTTTCATTTGCATTGTTAGCTTTAAACATACTCACCAACTTGTCATACATCTCCTTAGATGTGCCTAGCTCGTAAATGTAAGCAACCAAATGTTTTTGAATGGAATCCCTGATGATCTTCTTAGCTTTGATCTTCTTACTTTGTTTTAATGGTAGCTGGTGCATTTGAAGGCGACTCAACAATCTTTCCCTGCACATAGTCCATGACATCATTCTCTTCCAAAGTCAAGTCTAGAGACATCTTCCATACATGATACTTAGATTTATCATTGAGCTTGTCCTCAAATTTGAAGTAAGATGAGGAAGCCATTGAATATTGTTTTTGTCCAACAGATCTTAGTGATTGCTTTTCTCACTCTTGCTTGGGCTTTGTCTTCACCTGGCCTCTTATACCATGTTAATTTCAGATAACAATGGTATGTTCTATGCTTTAGCACAATTTACTTCAATGTTCCTTATTAGCTCAATATCAATTTCCAGATTAGCAATCATCACTTTGATAGTAAATTCAGATAGAACATAAACAATAAGCATAAGACAAGAGGACACAATATTTGGCAGTTGCCAGGGAAAAACCTCGATGTGGGGAAAACCCTTTGATCAAATTCTTCTTATTATTCTTCAATAGTTCAACAGAGAGAGAGAGTACAAATATCAAAATAACTTGCCCAAAATAGATCTGTCAAAATCAATAGTCAATATAGTGAACTGCAGCCCTAACTAGAAAGTCAACGCTGGTCAAAGTGGCTCCAAAATGTTCTTCAAGCAGCTCGGTCAACAACAGTCCAATTCGACCTTCCAAGAGGGTCAAAGTTAACCCAAAATAGTCAAGTCAAACCTAGTCAAATGCTGTTGTAATTTTGTTGTCAAACCCTAAAGTCAACACTGAAGTCAAATTGGTCAAACAACCTTGAAAACTGTGCCAATAAATGTGAGGCCTTCAAAAATCAGATTTTCTGCCTTGAAAACGCAGTCAAAGGAGGAGGGTTGACCCTTGGTCAATGCTGCCTTGTTTTCCTGTAATTCGGCCTGTAATCTGCCTAGAAAAATTTAGCGTCTTGCCACATGTGCAAAGTGAGAGAGCGCTGCTCCAATGTTGTACGAAACGATCAAGAGAGGAGAGAGAAAGATGTGTGATGAGATGAGTAATGTCCAAATGAGGAGAAGGCCACTCTTATTTGTACAATTCGTTGAGGGTGTGGAGACACAACAGTTGGGCATCATGAGCCTACATTTGACTGAGGCCGACCTTGATAATTTACACGTGTGAGAAATAAATTCAAAATCACAATTCTGCTTGTCTGAACAAGATGATCTTTAGAACAATCTAGCATCTCTCGAAAAGAGGAATCCAATAAAAATATCATCTCCATCATATATGAGCTGTCCAAGGTGGAGTTTGGCCCTAGTTGCCAATTTTAGCAGAGTTTCAATTTTTCTACATTCACAACTGACTAAATGCGCATATATGGTTGTAAATTGAGTCGATAGCAATTATCACACACTTTTTCCAGTATCTCAAAGGGACCATATTTGAGAGCCTTGATTTTCTTACTATGCCCCTTCAGCCTCTCCTTGTTCAACAGTAGCTATACTCTGTCTCCCACCTTGAATGATTTATCTGTTCCGTGCTGATCATGCCTGGCCTTATACTTCTCCTACGACTTCTGTACTGTTTCCTGTACCTGTAGATGGATCTGCCTGATCTTCTCTATAATTTTTCCAGCCCTCAAAGCATATCCTGTAAGATCTTCCCTCACTCCTTGCTGCCCATATGCAATATCCAAAGGTGAAGGTGGAAAATATCCAAAACAAGTCTCAAATGGGGACTTTCCTGTAGAAGTGTTGACTGCTTTGTTGTAGGAATGTTTTTTATATACCAGGTTTTCATACCAGGTCTTCAGATGCTTCTAGTTGTAGCCCCTCAGAAGCTACACCAAAGTCCTGTTGACTACTTCAGTCTGCCCATCTGTCTGTGGATGGAATGCTGTAGATCTCTTCAACTTTGTATTCATCTTCTCCCACAATATAGTCCAGAATGCACTGAGAAATCTTGTATCCCTGTCTGAAATGATGCTCCTTGGTATCCCAAAGTGCACACAGAGTCCAAAGAACAAGTTTGCTGCTTCTTGTCCTTTGATGGTCTTTTTACAAGGCATCAAAACACACATCTTGCTGAACCTGTCAACTACCATGAACAAGTAGTCATGTCCCTTCTTGGTTGTCGGTAAACCTCCCACAAAGTCCATGAAAATGCTTTCCCAAGGACGAGTAGGTACAGGTAAGGGATGATATAGACCCTGTTTCTTGTTGCTAGGCTTGCTGGTACAACAAAGCATGCATCCTCTTATGAATCTAGCTACCTACTCTTGCATCTTGGGCCAATACACATACGTTTGCAAGTTAGCCACGGTCTTCCCTACACCAAAGTGCCCTGCAACCTTGGAGGCGTGAGCCTCTCTAATTAGTTGCAATCACTCACCTTGAGGACCACATAGCTTATCCAGCCTGTAGAGTAACTCGTACTGGAGATGGTAGTCAACGATGTTGTCGCCATCGTGCGCATGACTCTGACTCTGCAACTATGTAATATCCCAAAATAGGAAAAGATAGTAATATAAAACACAATAACTGGAAACTACAACAATATGGAAATAAATTGTAAACACCATAAAAATAGACATAACAGTTGAGCCATTTTATTAATCAGGAGGTGAAATACAAATACAACAGTGCTAAAAAATAATAGCACTCAAGCCGAGAGAGATGTCTAGAGTGACCCTCAAGTCCTCTCACTGAGGACATTGTGTAACTGCTGCTCTGCTGCAGGCCATATTGTGTTATCCCTGTTGGAAATGCTGGAAATCTAACTGCTAGCTGAAAAGGGATGCGTAGATAAGGCTGTTCCGAAGCTCAGAAAATGCCGGGATTTGGAATCCAGACTCTACAATGAAAACCCAGAATAACCCAAAAAGGATTTCCTGGTTGGCTCACCTTGGAAAATCACCCTCCTAGGGCTTGCAATACATAACTGCTGGGTATGTAGATCTATGGCATGAATCAAAGGGCTGGTCCCTTCTCCTGATTCCCAAGCTAGAAGCTTGAGATCTAGATCCTCCTTCCTCCTCTCAAGTTGCAATTGCTGAACTGCACAACGACTGGAAGTGAATGCGCTGTCAAGAGGACTGAAGCTGTAGCTCGTTTGTAAATTTTTGTAGATGTTCTATGCTTGATGCAACTTTACTTTTATTACAACAATCACCCAAACAGTTAAGTAAAATGCTGATAGAACATATCAGTGGATCTATAGAAGACAAACCAGAAACAGAAGAATGTTATGGTGCGTTACGGCGGTCAACAGGATGCTTCAACCAGCAAAGTCTCCTTGATCAGCCAACCCAGAATGTGTCACAACAATCCTCAAATCAGTCACCGAGTCAACACAAGTCAACTCCAAAAAAGTCAACGTTGTCCAGAAAAGTCAACGAGGGCAGCAACATAAAAGTCAACGCAGCTCCAAGTTCGGTCAACCTTTTGACCTCGGTTTTTGTGCCAATGTGTACGGCCTCCTAAAATCGAAGTCTCCAACAAATTTCAGCTCTTTTGGACCATGCGTTGACCAAAGTCAACGCTGGTCAAACTTCCTTGGAAACCCTAGCTGCAGCAATTTCGTCCTTCCTCTTGGCTGTACAGATTCGTCCTTCCTCCCACGTGTGAGCTGAAATCGTCCTCCAAGGAGCTCGTACTAAATCAGAGAAGAGAAGAAGATGTGTGATGAGTTGGTGTGAAATGCTCTCCAACTTTGACTGTATTTATATCCATCATTGAGGTGTGTGACACATCTGCTGGGGGTGCAAAACCTTAAGGCCGACCTGCACATATAATTTATTATAAATAATAAATTCAAAATAAATGTTCTGCTCATCGAATTAAGATATATTTTATATGGATTTTACACCTCTCCGAAAGAGGAATCCAACAAAAATATCAGTATCTTAATCTGAGCATCACAACATGGAGTTTGGACCTAGTTGTCCAATTTTAACACCGTTGCTAGATGAGGAAATACTGCTCACAGCTGATGGAAATAATCTCACCAAAGTGGGGGGATGGTCCCTCACAGGATTCCAAACTGAAATACTTGGAACTTCCTTCCTCCATTGGATCTACACTGCTAGAATGCGTAATTCTTGCAGGAATTGTTGCTGCAAGGAGGAGTAGAATGATGGCCTGTTGTCGGATGTAGCAATGTTGATCTCGGAAGACCGAAATGGATGCACAAGGTGAAGGGCTGATCCCTCCACTGGTTTCCCAGCTGAAATACTGGAAACTACCTTCTTCCTCTCAAACCCCAAGGCAGGAATGCGTAATTCCTAAAGCTATATGTGTTGAAGGGAGGGGCTGAATGTGGCACAGATGCCGGATGATGAATGGCTGCTCAAAGGAACCTTTCCAGAGTAGGCACTCGAAGTCCCCCGTGGATAAGGGTGGGATCTCCGCTCGGAGACACCTGTGTGCTAAACAACACAATAGACTTAACGAAAATACAAAATCAAAATCCAAAATTCTCTCTATGGCTTCCCTCACCTTCCTTTTATGCTTGTGAGCCTTCCCTAGCCTTGGCCCACCTCATTACTACGCTGCACATGTGGCTACTAGACTTCATAGAGACTGCGCTGTCGTCCATGATCTCCATCATCTCTGCATTTACTCTCCACTCCCTCCATCATGTGTGTATTTAATGCACCACTTCCTCCATCACTTCATCATTATTCATCATTATTCCTCCATGATCTTTCTTTTATTCCTCCACTATCTCCATCATCTTCCTCATTATTGTTCTATGATCTCCACTCTTCCTTCATTAATAAGCTGCTCCACTACTCCATAATACTGATCCACTACCTAACTAACCCACATTCACACAACAAAAGTGGATTTTATTCATCTATTGGGTTTATGGGTCCCTCCACCCCTTTATTTACTTAACTAATTAAGAAAAGTAAGAACTCTAATATTCCAATTAATTGATGCAAAATTTGGAATATTATAGTCCTCCCTGCCAAAATGTTGCTTGTCCTCAAGCAACTGCAAAAGTAGATGTTGCAGAAATCTATCTCCCTCCCAAGTGGCATCCTCATATGGAAGGTTTCCCCATTTGATCCAATGTGTTATGAATGCCCAACTCCATAGCTGCCTCTCTAGAATGTCTAGAATGGCCTCCAACTGTGTAGCTAGATGCCTCTTCTCATCAATGAGTCCCCAAGTGGCAACCATCTGCTGTCCATGAGCCTCTTCTCTGTATGAGATATGTGAAGTGTAGTGGTTCCTTCCCCAAGTGGAAAGTCCCAACTCATGAACTATCTCTCCAACCCATGCTACATAGAGTAGGTGGTGCCTCTCCATGCTCCAATCCTTGGCCGTGTTGGCCTTGCTTGCTCCAAGCATCATCTCAGCACTGTGCAAAATAGGAAATAGAGACATATGGGTTGACATGTGAAATGTCGGACCATACTCTCCCAATAGCAACCACCGCAACAATGCCTCTTGCTGCCATTCCACCTCATCATCATACCAATTATGGTGGCCATACTTTCTTAACAAAAGCCAATGCAACAAGGCCTCCTGTTGCCATCCTACATCATCATCATGCAAGGTATGAGAGAATGTCAACCCATATTCTCTCAAGAGTAACCAGAGCAGCAATGACTCTTGCTGCCATCTCACGTCATCATAATGCAAATCATGGAGCAATAATATATTGATTGACATGTAGAATGTCACACCAGTCCAACATAACCAAGCTCCGTGATGCCACACCATATGAGTGTCATGCAATGTCCCAAAAAATAATACGCTCATGGACATGTGATATGTCATGTGATGGCCAAATTCTCTCGAAAGTAATTAGCGCAGCCAATGCTTCCTGCTGCCGCATCACACCAGTACTATGCAAGGCATGGATCATACAAATGTGAAATGTCAGGTGGTAACCATGCTCACCCAAGGGCAACCAACGCAGCCATGCTTCCTGCTGCCCTGTGTCATATATCTGCAAGTAGCTTTTCAACCACTTTCTCATCATTTTTTATCCATCCATCCAACTGTGGGTGATGACTCATATCATGCTCCAGTTCGGTATCCACCCAATGGAGAAAACCATCCTCCATAATCTGATGACAATCTTTGCACTTCATGATATGTGGAAGTGCATCCTCCTTGAGGTCTCTCCATGAGAACCTCTCACCGATGGCCCGGTAGAACCTATGAGGTTCTGAATAGGCTGTATGCAGAAGCTTCTCTTCGAGCTGTGAGATGCTCATCAAGAAGGCTCTATCTTGATAATGGAAGATGTTATTCATCACAGGATGTCTACCATCTACCATTTTCCCATCCAATGCTTCATAAGTGAAGCGATCATCGAAATGCTCCAAGAATAATTGGGCCCCCAAATCATCACTGCTCCTCAGTGACAACGCTGCGATCTACATGATAGTGCATCTGCTGTCTCATGGCCCCCTCCACACACAATGCTGAATTCATAGTCCTGCATTGTACTGATCCACCATTGCCGCCTCTCCTGCCGCTGGTGCTCCTCAAAATGATGTCGGAGACCATGGTGGTTGGTCTTCACTCGAAATCTACTGTCAATCAAGAACTGCCAGAATGTGACCAATGCATGCATAATGTCCAATACCTCTTTGTCGTAAATAGAATATGACAGTTCATGCGACAATGACCTCTGGTTCTCAAAAGCTATTGTATAGCTTCCTTGCATTAGGACTATGCTCATCCCATCCTCTGAAACTCCACACTCCAACACAAAGTGTTGTGTGCAACTCAACAATGTAAAACTGGGATGGCTATACATCTCCTCCTTGAACAAGTCAAGGGTCCTCTGCGCAGTGATAGTTCGCTGCTCCAAATCAACAAGGTGCTCTAACCCTTGGTCATGCAATTGTCTTGATGGCATGACCCCACAAATCTCAAGCTGAGGTGCTGAAATAAGATGGGATGGAAATGTTTGAAAACCTTGGATCAACTGATACTTGGGAACATCTTGCAAAGCTAGAAGAGTTCCTCCAATCAATGCAATTGCTTCTCCAACTGCTGGTGATGGTGATGGCTGCTCCTCTACTGCTGCACCAGTGCTGGTATCTGCTTCCTCCTCCTCACGCACCTCCTGAATGTTGCATGGGACTCTCAATGTCAAATGCTCAAGACCATCTTGCAAAGATGCAAGTGCTCCTCCTACTGATGCAAGTACTTCTACTGCAGCTGGTGGTGGTGGTAGTTGCTCTTCTTCTGGAGCAATAGTGCTGACATCTTCCCTTTGCTCCTCACATACTTCCTCATCAATGTCGGAAAATGTCTCTATGGAAAGTGTCTCCGGTTTTCTTCTGTCAAACCTCTCTTCAAACATTTGAGTGAAGTCTGCATACACAATCATCCTTGCATGTTTCATATGGCTGAATCACCAATCCTTTGCTTCACCCTCAAGGTGCAGCGCTGCAATCTTAGCAACCTCTCTTTCCGCTACTGGGTGTAGCTGGAAGAAATCATCTAACTCCTTCATCCAAGCTTTTGCTGTGCTTGTGGATGACCCATCAAAAGTAGGCAGGAAGAATCTATTTTGTATGTGCCCTTTTCTTCTATTACTGCTGCGGGGTCTCCGGTTCTCTTTAATGTGGCAAAATTGTTGGAGAGTCAGATTCTCTTTGAATGCTCTCGATTGAGATTTGTACTCTACAGGATAATCACTCAGAGTCTCATGCTCCAAATATCCTCCATCTCCATGCCATCCATTTCCTTCTGCAAGAAAAGTGGACGTAGTAGAGTGTTGTGGAGCTCTCTGCATTGCTGGTTGTTTAGGCTGCTGATAGGAAGTTCTTGGACTTTCCTCGTTCTGAAACCCTCTTGAGGTTTCTCTTTGCCTTTCCCTTCTCATTTCTTTAATCTCTATGGAGAGATCCTGCATAGATCTGAAGAAAAGTGTGGGAAAACTCAATCCCTCCGCCATTGTGGATCTCTAATTTCTGCTTCTTCTTCTGATGTCATGAAATGTAGTGCCCACAAGCTGAGCCAAAGTTCATGCTTTGATACCACTGTAATATCCCAAAATAGGAAAAGACAGTAATATAAAACACAATAACTGGAAATTACAACAATATGGAAATAAACTGTAAACACCATAAAAATAGACAGAACAGTTGAGCCATCTTATTAATCACGAGGTGAAATACAAATACAACAGTGCTAAAAAATAATAGCACTCAAGTCGACAAAGATGGCTAGAGTGACCCTCAAGTCCTCTCACTGAGAACACTGCGTAACTGCTGCTTTGCTAGAGGCCATACTGCGCTATCCCTACTGGAAATGCTTGAAATAAACTGCTTGCTGAAAAGGGATGCGTAGATAAGGTTGTTCCGGAGCTTAGAACATGCTGAGATTTGGGATCTAGAATATATGATGAAAACCCAGAATAACGCAGAAAGGATTTCCAGATTGGCTCACCTTGGAAAATCACCCTCCTAGGGCTTGCAATACATAACGGCTGGGTATGTAGATTTATGGCATGAACTGAAAGATAAATGGCTGCAATAATACTCAATCAACTCAATGCATGAAGGTTTGGCCCCTTCACCTGATTCCCAATCTAGATACTTGAGATCTAGCTCCTCCTTCCTCCTTTCAAGTTGCAGCTGCTGAACTGCACAACGGTTGGAAGTGACTACGCTGTCAAAAGGGTTGAAGTTGTAGCTTGCTGCTAGATGATGCAATACTGCTCACAACTGATGGAAATAATCTCACTAAAGTGAGGGGATGGTCCCTCACAGGATCTCAAGCTGAAATACTTGGAACTTCCTTCCTCCACTAGATCTACACTGCTGGAATGCGTAATTCTTGCAGGAATTGCTGCTGCAAGGAGTAGTAGAATGATGGCTTGATGCCGGATGTAGCAATGCTGATCTCGGAAGACTGAAATGGATGCACAAGGTGAAGGGCTGATCCCTCCACTGGTTTCCCAGCTGAAATACTGGAAACTACCTTCCTCCTCTCAAACCCTAAGGCAGGAATGCGTAATTCCTGAAGCTGTATGCTCTGAAGAGAGGGGCTGAATGTGGCACAGATGTTGGATGATGAATAACTACTCAAAGGAGCCTTTCTAGAGTGGGCACTTGAAGTCCCCCATGGATAAGGGTGGGATCTCTGCTCGGAGACACCCGTGTTCTATACAGCACAACAGACTTAGCTAAACAGCTGAAGCGTGCAAAGAAATGTCTTAACGACAATACAATATCAAAATCCAGAATGCCCTCTATGGTTGCCCTCACATTCCTTTTATGCTTGTGAGCCTTCCCTAGCCTTGGCCCACCTCATTACTGCGCTGCACATGTGGCCACTAGCCTCCATAGAGACTGCGTTGTCCTCCATCACCTCCATCATCTCTGCATTTAATCTCCACTCCCTCCATCATGTGTGCATTTAATACACCACTTCCTCCATCACTTCATCATTATTCCTCCATGATCTTACTTTAATTCCTCCACTATCTCCATCATCTTCCTCATTATTGTTCTATGATCTCCACTCTTCCTTCATTAATAAGCTGCTCCACTACTCCATAATACTGAGCCACTACCTAACTAACCCACATTCACACAATAGAAGTGGATTTTATTCATTTATTGGGTTTATGGGTCCCTCCACCCCTTTATTTACTTAACTAATTAAGAAAAGTAAGAACTCTAATATTCCAATTAACTAATGGAAAATTTGGAATATTACAAACTGCTGATACACCTCTTTGAAGTCCTCATTTTTTGAATATGCCTCCCTGTATACATCATGGGTGAATGGCTCCATGTGCACAAGAGTCCCCAAAGCTGTGATTTTTGATGTGGGTGGCCTTGAAAGCATGTTGGCCAACTTGTTTGTGCTACCCTTCTTATACTTCATCACCAAATGCAACTGCTGTAAAAACTCCATCCACTTGTAATGCCCAGTCTGCTATAGCTTACTATCTCCTTTCCCATCAGATAGTGCTTCCACTTTTTCACAGCTTGCACCATGGCATAGAGCTCCTTATCGCAGGTAGGGTAGTTAAGAACTGCCCCATGAAATACTTCAGAATGGTAGCAAACGAGCCTTCCTCCTTGCATCAAGACAATTCCCATAGCATACCCACTCGCATTTGTCTCCACTTCAAAGGGTCGCTGCAAGTTTGGTAATGCTAGATTGGTGCTTAACTGATCTTCTTTAGCTCCTCGAAAGCCTTCCACTGACCTTTCCCCCACTGGAAACTCTTGCCACTTGCTGTTATAGTGTGGAGCGGTGCCACTATCACTGAAAAATGAGGCTATGAATTTACTTAGATACTGTGTTGCCCCAATGAAACTCCTGACCTCAGAAACATTAGTAGGCACCGACCATTTCATGATTGCCTCCATCTTAGAAGGATCTATCTTTAGTTCTCCTCCACCGATCACATACCCCAAATACACAAAGGACTGTTGCACAAACTCACACTTCTTGAGATTTTCTAGCATCTGGAGCTTCTTCAATGTTTCCAGCACTTGCGTCAAATATGAAATATGCTCCTCCCAGGTAGCACAATATACCAGTATATCATCCAAATAAACAATAACAAATGAATCTATAAAAGGGAGCAGTACATCATTCATTAATCTCATAAACGTAGTTGGTGCATTATGTAGGCCAAATGGCATAACTAACAACTCGTACAAACCCTCCCTGGTTTTGAAGGCGGTCTTCCATGTATCTTCTTCTTTGACTTGAACCTGGTGATATCCAGACTTCAAGTCCAGCTTGGTGAAGTACTTTGCTTGCTGCAACTGATCTAGTAGATCGTTTATCTTGGGCAGGGGGTATCTGTTCTTGAGTGTGATTTTATTCAACACTCTGTAATCTATACACATCCGCTAAGTCCCATCCTTATTTGGCACAATGATGATGGGTGACCCACATGGTGATGTACTCGGTCGAATGGCACCTTGTTCCAGCAACTGTTGGAACTGTTTCTTCACCTCACTTTAGTTCTATAACAGATTGCTTGTAAAACCCAATATTTGGTAGTGGGGAGTCTGGCAATAGCTGGATCTCGTGCTCCACTTCTGTCTTAGGTTGTAACCCTATAAGCTCTTAGAACACATCCTTGTATGCATGTAACAACTCCTCCAATTGTTGCTTTTGTTTCTTAGTACACCCCTCCAGGGATGCCTTGCTTCTTATTGACTCCTCTTCAGACTGAATTTCTCTTAAAAACAATAAAACATACTTCTTGTTGGAACTGATCAATTTCTTGGCTTGGTTGGCATTTACCAGTGAAATTTTCGACTTGCATTTGTGAGCGTTGATGATAAACGATTTTCCATCCTTGATGAGCCGATTTTGATTGGCTCTCCTCATGAATAATGCATCTCGCATGTATATGTATGGAATCCTAAACACGACTCCACATACATAAAGGGGAACTACATCTCGATCTACTTCATCAATAAAATCAACACTGATAACAAATCTAAATTTACACTATTTTGTTACCTTTAGCTTTGCATCCTTATTTACCCATTCCAGTGGATACGGGTTTGGATGATCACGAACTTCCAACTCCAACTTCTTGACCAGCTCTGCTGCAATGAGATTTGCCTGCGATCCTGTGTCAAACAGAGCATCGATCTTTGTCTTCTTGACCTGTATCTTTATAAGAAACAATTTGGTCATTTCTTTATCTTCTTGTTGCTGAAGGCTACTTAGATTCACCTCCTTCTACACTGACGTACAAACAAACTTCTTATCCACATCCGCGCTGCTTTCAACTTGATTGCTCGAATCTGTGGCCATGAGATTCTTCTTCATGTTATCTTTCTTCTTGTTCTTCGAGTTTAGCTCTAGATGCAACTTCCAACACTTCTCCTCTATATGGCCATCAATGTTGTAGTGGTTGCAGTGGTTGCTAGGATCTTTGAATTGGTGTGCTGTGGCTGTTGTCTTTTTATCTTTTCCCCCTTTTTGCTTCTTCTTCCCTTAGAAGCTTCGTGGTGCTCCTTTTGCTTCAATCCACTTGATTGCGCTCTTTTCAAGCCTATGTTCTCCAGGTATTGTGCCTGTACACAAGCCTGGTCCACCGATTTGGGCTTGAACAACATCACTTGCTCACACAGATGGTGATGTAGACCCCCCAAATACTTGAGGAGTACATCTGGGTTCTTTGGAGAGATACCCGACATTATAGCCGTCTTTCTGAATTCTGTGGTGTAATCCTACACGCTTTGGCCAGACTTTTGCTTGAAGTAATGCCACTGGATCCACAGGTCCTCCACGTACCCAACAGGATAAAATTGTCACTTAATGAGGGTGTTGAAATCCTCCCACTTAGTCACTGGAGGTTCTCTCTCCAACCTCGGGGTTTCCGTGTGGCTCTCCCACCAAGTCAGTGCATGGCCCTCTAATTTCAGCGACGCGAATGAGATATTTTGTTCTTCCTCGATCTGATGGACGTTGAAATAAACTTCTAGTTGCTGCAACCAGTGGTTCAACTTCAGAGCGCCAATCTCGCCATGGTTCGACTTGATATCGACTTTTGCTTCCATTTTAAACAAGGACTGATTCACGACACTCGAACCAGGTTGATCTTTTCAGGGTTCTTTCTTCGACTGGTTCTCTGTTTCTCCCCGATGTTTTGATCATCGTTCCGATTTTTCCTCTACATTGGAACCCCCATCTTGTCCAAATATCCCTAACTTTCTATTCAAAGCCGCCATGAGGAGGCTTACATTGCGGTTAATATCTGCGACTTGTTGTTCCAACCGTGTAAACCTCGCCTTTGTAGGATCACAAGGTTCTTTTATAGATTCTTCGACCATGATTAGGTTTTACGATTTTCAGCCCCATCGATCTAGATCCCTGCAATCTCCACAACATACCTAAAGAAACTTGCTCTGATACCAAATGATCCGTAAACTGTCGTGGATAATTCCATTGGACAGTTCGTCACAACAACTCTGATAATAAAATAGTAAAACCCAAAATTTCTACACTATTACAATTTTATTAAACTTCTAGATCTGTAAATTTAACTATAATTAGTGCATGCATGTGAATGGAAACTATGCAAAAAAGTAGAGGACGACAAAATAAGCTCACACACACACATAAGACACAAGATATGCTCTAGGATACCCTTTCAGGGGAAAATCCAGCTAGAAGGTGAGGTCGCTTCGTTCTCTTTCTCTATCTGGAAATATGGCTGCAGGTACAAAGAAGTAATGCTTGTGGCTTGTGGGCTTCTATAGTGCACAAATCCTCTTTGTGTGCTCTACCGCCTATTTCTCTTGGCTATCTTTGCTCAGATATGGAACAAAATGCTCTCGAAAGAACGGAATGCCTCTTCCTCTTAGTGGCTCAGTTATAACACCGCCCGATAGCCTACTAGTGGTTAATTTTGACTACAACTCTTAACTAGAGTTTCAATATAGACTCTTCTAGAGTCTTTTACATCACAAACACGTGGCTAGCCCCTTTTCCATGAATAATAGGGGCTGACACGACATCCTCCCGAACTATAGGTGTGAAAACAAGGTTAACTTTTGAGTGGCATAACTTTTGCATATAGACTCCGATTGATGCACTTCTTGCGTCGTTGGAAAGGTCTTTATGTGTAGAATAACATGATAAGGTACTACGACAAACTTTTACCCCCAAAAAATGTCGTTTGATGCCTCAAAATGCTCCCAGAAGGTTTTGACCGTGTTTCACCAAACTGGGTCCCACTGATAAAAATGGTCCCATGAGTTGATTCCTCCACTTTTTCCACTCCAAATGCATCGAGATGGATGACAAACAATACAATGATCCAATTTAGATCATTAGGGCATTTCGTCCTCCTTGGAAGCCAATATATAAGAGGGAACTCGACCTCCTATGGACACACATCCATTTTCTTATCATCCAAGCGAAGGAGAAGCAAAATAAAGGTAAGGGAATAAGGATAAAAGGATGAAGGACAAATTTCTTGGGTTATTTCTCTCATTCTCTTTCACACGTGCAAAAAGAAGGCTAAGTTTTTGCAGTTGCAAGGTCGAAGTTTTGGAAATTGCAGAAAGAAGGTCGAAGAAGGGACTCTTAGTTCACCTACAAGCCCTAGAAGAAGAAGGAACCCAAGCGAAGGTCATCAAAAGCCTTGGAAGCCCTGAAATTTCTCACACGTGTGGAAGCAATAATTGTTGCAGGGGCTGAAAATTTCAAACTTGCAGTGGAGGCTGAAATTTTGTAGCTGGGTGTCAAAGTTGTGCAGCTGGAAGAGATTTCACTGGGTTTGAAATGGATAGAAGAAGCACATCATCAAGAAGGTTTAGCTTGGTCTTGGAAGGGTATTGGTTTTGGTCTAGATGTCTTGGAGTTCGTCATTTGAAGAATCTATAAGAAGAGAAGAGATTTGTGGGTTTTTCTCTCAAGTGGAGAGGTTTTAACTTTTGGCCCTGGCTTGCAACCTACATCCTGTGTTCTCGTGTATTGTTGATCTTCTTGTTTTGGTAGCTGTTTGATGATAAAAACAACATAATAATAAGAGAAGAAACTAATAAGTAAGAAAAAGTAAATACATCACAAACAGTTATCAAGTTTAAGATAAATCACCATTATTGCAGCCCTATAGATTTCTCAACAATTATTTTAGTCTAGAACCTTGAAACCTCCCAACCTTGCCCCATTTGATTTTTTTTCCTCCCTTGACCTCCTTCCATTTAACTGTTATTTTTTTCTCCTTCCCCCTAGTTTTAATTTTTTATAGGTCCCCCATTGTAAAACTATATTAAAATTTGTTCAATAATATTAAAATTCTAAGAACTACTAAATATATTGACTATTTCCCCCAATCTCTTAACTTTCAATAATTTAACTTTAATACCCTATTTTCCCAACTAATTTGAATTTCCTAAAATTAAAATCAGATTGTTTTTAAACACCCAATAACTTAATAATTTCATTCCAACATTTCTTTGGCTCAGAATGTGGCCTTTCAAGCATCCTTGCATGTCCACTTCGAGTGTGATGTAGATTAAGTGTTGTATAGTTTTTGCAGGGTGATAAAGTTGCGAGTAAGATGCAGTTTAAAGTCCAACATAATTTTGCATCCCAAAGGTATCTATCTAATGGCTTTTGATAAGAAATGAATGAATTGTGTAAACAAATAGAAGAGAAGACACCCAAAAACTGTTGGAAATATGTGCCATCTTGTTGACAAATTTTCCAAATTTCATTGAGGTAATGCTGTCTATATACTGGTTAAATATAAGTAAATAACAAATTTTAAATCAAATTATCGGAATCTGAGACATTGAACTCACAGTGATTTCAATCTCAAAGCAAATTGATCTCAACATTGTATCTTTGTTTATGGCTTTCATATACTTGGGTGTAGTTTCTTTCTGAGAGGTGAGCAGCGGTGGTTCATTGGGGCAAAGTAGTTAGATTCCTGAAGCTGCCTTCCCTGACTATATAGGTTTACAGCCTTTAACATCCTTTTGATTGCGTATGAAATTCATAATGTGATTCCAGAACAGATTGTGGGAGGAATTCCTAAACCCTTCTGGACTAAATTGGAAATTGGAATGTGAAAATTGTTCAGTAGCATCATAGCATGCAATTTCATTTCTACTTTATGTAGGTATTGCCCTGAGAGAGTGATACGGGTCATCCACAATCTCAATTGAAGTCCTTGTAAACATATGTTAACATACTGGAAATTTTTCTTTTGAATGTTTCCTAAAAGAAATGGTCAATTGCTCTTAACCATTTGTCTGTCTACGGATTGCAACAGGTGTGTTAGATTTGCTTCTGAAGTTGCTGGAGTACAGGACCTTGGCATGTTGGGACGTGGAAGTGGTGAAGAAATTGGCACGTATGTGGAAAGATTGATGACAAGTGAACTTTCAGGGAATGTGATAGATATCTGTCCTGTTGGAGCCCTTACATCTAAACCATTTGCATTCAAAGCAAGAAACTGGGAACTAAAGGGTACAGAGAGCATTGATGTTTCTGATGCAGTTGGTTCCAATATTAGAATTGATAGTCGAGGTCCAGAAGTGATGCGGGTTCTTCCTCGCCTAAATGAGGTTTTCTAAACTATCCACTGTATTCATTACTTGTTTCCTATTTTTCAAATGCAGATGCTTGTTTATAAACAACCTTCTTGTACTAATTTATTTTGATGACCTTTTGAGATTGATAGGCTAGTTATCACCATGGAGGAAGGCAAATGAAACAAGAAAGAAAAAGTGAAGAAAATTGTCAAATTCAAAGTTTCATTAATAAATGTGAAATAACCAGCCTGTTTTAACTTAATTGGTGCTTTTAAAAGATACGGAGTCTTCATAATTCAGCCTAATTTATTATGTTGCAGAAGAACATCATTATCAGCATATGGGAACATCAGTTTTTAAAGTTTATTGATTTTAAACCAAACTAATATTGGCAGGAGGGATGGTCTATATAGATTCTGTCCATGTCCAAATAGCTAACAAGTCATATTAAATGTAGACGTCGCCAGTCTTGAGGAAGCTTTTGCATCTACTGATTCGTAAATTTTCAATAGAAATCTATTGCCATGCATAGGCATTGTCTTAATTTTTCCTTTGGTCTATTTAGTGTTAGAAGCTTTATTTGGGAAAAGAAATTATCACAGGTTAACACTTAGCCTATAACATATACTGGGAAATTAAGCTTAATTGACATGACAAGACAATGATTTCTGCCACCTATAATTGCAGGAACTTACAATTCCCATTACATAAACAAGGACATAATGGCGATTAAGAAAATAACTTGTGGAACATATCAAATAAGTCAAACAACATGGTTTTATACTTTTAGATTAATAGCTTATTAGTTCATTTTTTATTCTTGTTCAGGACATAAATGAAGAGTGGATATCAGACAAGACGCGGTTTTCTTATGATGGTCTTAAGCGACAAAGGCTAAATGAGCCAATGATGCGCCGACCTGATGGTCGTCTTCAACCTGTGACCTGGCATGATGCTCTTGAGGTTATTGCAGAGGTTACCCAGCAAGTAAAGCCAGAAGAAATGGTAGCAATTGCTGGGAAACTCTCTGATGTTGAATCCATGATGGCTTTGAAAGATTATATGAACAGAATGGGGTCTGAGAACATCTGGTGTGAAGGGAATGGCATGAATCCTCAGGCTGATCTGCGGTCTGAATATCTCTTGAATACAAGCATTGCGGGCCTGGAGAAGGGAGATGCTTTTCTCTTTGTTGGTACAAATGTAAGCTATACCTTTTTTCTAAATTTTGTATGTCCTTAATATGCACTCTCATTCTTTTCTATGGTTTTCAAAATTCATTGTTACTTTCAGGATTTTACTTGACATTTTCTAAGGTCTTAGGCAATATGTGCTATCTGTAAATATTCCTCTCTTAATTCTGCTACAATCGGTTGTGGCATTAGTTTATTAATCATTCGTACACACCTTATAGTTTAAGCCCTTGTACACTGCATAGCTGAATTTGCTGTTCAATCTGTACACTATGGGAAAGGTTTGAAAATCTACAAGGTCCACGTTAAATTTTCTAACCCCAGTAAATGACAAGTTATTTCTTAGCAATTTCCTTGCTGATTTATCTTGATTTTTCAGCTTGCTGAACAAAATATACTTAAATTTAATTTTCAGCAGAAGTAAAATAAACAGGGACTTTCATTGCACAAATACACAAAAATTTGCCATTCAAAATTCAGCTTTTCATTCATAAATTTCTTCCAAGCTTACAAGGGCCTTCCGAACAGATGGCCACTGAGAAAAAAGCACACAGTGAAATCTGAAAACTTCTAGCTGAAAAATTTCTTTTCAGCAGTCAATTCTGCAGCTGTATGGCCTGCTGCCTGAGCCTCCTTTCTGCCTGCCCGAGCTCTGTTACAGTCTGCTTGTGCATGTGTGAGGAAATCTGGGTGGTTTTCTGAACCTTCCTGCACATGTGCGAGTCTGTACAAGCTTGTACAGCCACTTGCCTGTGCATGTGTGGTCCATAGCATGCTTTTCCTGCTGTTGCAGACCTACCTGAACTGTTTCCTGCCCATGCCTGCACTGTACGTCCTTCTGGGTTTGATCTGCAGCTCACATGTGTGCCTTCTGTCCTTCAAAATCAGTTGCTAAATATTTCTCTTTCTGCTGCTCCTTATTTTTCTTCCTCTAGCTGCTGCACACTTTAGTGAATGTCGTTCTCCACCCAATTAAGGAGATTTTATTCTCTCAGTGTCTCTTGTGCTCACTAATGTGTCTTCTCCCTTAGCCTAGCCTTTTTTTTAAAGTTTGAGTTATGACTAAATAGACAATCTTAATGTCCAAAGTGATTGACGGTTGAAATAAAATCTCAACTTCACTTGAGATCAATGGTTGTGATTTATCTAATTCACTAATGCAAATAAATTTTGCATTTCATTAGACTAACTCACTTTTCTCATTAAAGAAATTACTTTAATAAATAAAATAATTGTTAAATAAGGAGTCAATTAGGTGACTTCCACATGCCTTGACGCTTAGGTCTGTGCAGAAGTATCTGCCTGAGCTACAAACATCAACAATCCACTCTCCTAGTAGTACCAGGTTCTCGAGGGGGTCAAAACATCCAACTTTTGCCCTTTATTTTCAAGCCTTCCTCTTTAGGGGTCAAGGAGCTGGTCTAGCAGTTTTTTGTTGATTGAATTAATCTGGTAATTGTCGAAATATTGGGATTATGAGTGCTCTTCGTCTGCATAGTGACTCAATGCTTTATAAATTGTCACTGATTTCTTGATTTAATGGCCATTTTGTGTCTGTATCTACTGAAGCAATCCTACGTTTGTAAAGGAGAAGCATTCTTCGGACTTCCTCACTACTGTTAAAACCCAAAAGTTTCTTATTCGTTCCATAGATGGATATATTCTTGCACTTATGTTTGAGCTTCGAGGCTTTACAATTTATCCATATAAAAATCTACAATTTTCTATTTTTCTTGATATACTGACCCGAATGTCTGCTGAGTTATATGTGTAGCGAAGTGCACAGCAAAACATTCAGAATTCTAGTAAGTGAGAGTAATATGTAACCTCAAGTCAGCTGAGGAATTTTATGCACACATTCACTGCAGAGAGTGGAAGCATCTCAAGTGTTGTAGACCAGGTTCATGCAGTTTGGCTTGGGCAGGAACATAGTGACTCAATGCTTTATAAATTGTCACTGATTTCTTGATTTAATGGCCATTTTGTGTCTGTATCTACTGAAGCAAACCGATGTAAAGGAGAAGCATTCTTCGGACTTCCTCACTACTGTTAAAACTCCAAAGTTTCTTATTCATTCCATGGATGGATATATTCTTGCACTAATGTTTGAGCTCCGAGGCTTACAATCTATCCATATAAAAATCTACAATTTGCTATTTTTCTTGATATGCTGACCCTAATGTCTGCTGAGTTATATGTGTAGTGAAGGGCACAGAAAAACATTCAGAATTCTAGTAAGTGAGAGTAATATGTACCCTCAAGTCAGCTGAGGAATTTTATGCACACATTCACTGCAGAGAGTGGAACCATCTCAAGTGTCGTAGACCAGGTTCATGCAGTTTGGCTTGGGCAGGAAGGTAGATGTGCTCCAGTCATGCAGTCTTTAGATTGTGAACCAGAGTAATTATAATAGTTGCTGCTGACTTATGCTTAAGCCTTATATGCCCCCACAAATACTTTGAGATATGAATTATCTTGTGCGAGTTTATTCAATTAACCTTTATTTTCCATCACTTGCGATTCTAGAGGTTTCCCTTCTCTTATCAGGCAGGTTTTCAAAAAATTAGGAATTGGAAGTATGACTTATGTATGGCAGAGAAAGGAATTAGGCAGGAAGTATATATTAGGGAACATCTGAGCAACAAGCAAACATAGAAGTGTAGGAATTAATACAGACTCCAGAGTGCAACCAGATTTTTGAGGTGGCCTTACACTGGAGAAAATGAAGGCTTGCTTCTCAACTTAATATACGTGGGACAAAGGGACAGTGCAAATGTTCTTTGCAAGGGACAATGATAAGATTCCCTGGAAAAATTGAACGAAGCTGCAGTATTGTGGAAACATTCAACATAGCATGATGCTGCGTAGTTATTAAACTGCAAGCTTAGTTTGAAAAAGAAAACTTATAGTTCATACATATTTACTTGGACATACTTTTATCCCTGTTTGTATACATTACTGATACCGTGATTAGATGATACTGTTATTAGACTTCAGCAACAAAGTGGGAGTCTTACAGTGTTCCTTTTTTTATGCTGTCCTCATTACCTTAGTTTTTGTAGCCATTTTGAAAATTCCTGTATCTTCTTGATGAATTTACATTCAACATATTTTCTCACCTGGCTAATCTAGCACTTTGTGTTTTTTGGGCTCACCTTTTAGCCATGATTTCTATCTTTGAGTTTTATGTTTTGACTCCAGATTTTCTTTAACCTATGATTTGGCATTTTGATTCTGATTACAGTATTTTTATGTTTGAAGCCAAGAGTTGAAGCACCAATGGTGAATGCAAGGATAAGGAAAGCTGTAAGAGCAGGACATGCAAAAGTTGCTTCTGTTGGCCCTCCTATGGACTTAGCTTATGATCATCAGCATTTAGGCATTGGACCAGAAACACTTATTCAGATAGCTGAAGGCAGGCATCCGTTTTGTTCAACTCTGGCTTCTGCAAAATATCCTGTGCTAATTGTTGGAGCTGGTATTTTCGAACGGAAAGATAAAGATGCTATTATAGCTGCAGTTGATATTATTTCCAAGCATGCCAAAGTTATTAGGAATGAATGGAATGGTTTCAATGTCCTTTTACTGAATGCTGCTCAAGCTGGGGGCCTAGATCTCGGTTTGATCCCTGGTTCTGGTTCAAAGATTGGCATTGAAAATGCAAAATTTGTTTACTTGCTAGGAGCAGATGACATTCAGGTTGACAAAATCTCCAAGGATGCATTTGTAGTCTATCAAGGGCACCATGGTGATCGAAGTGTTTATAGGGCTAATATGATTTTACCAGGGGTGGCTTTTTCTGAGAAGGAAGGGACATATGAAAATACTGAAGGTTGTACTCAGCAGAGCATCCCTGCAGTTCCCACAGTTGGTGATTCCAGGGATGACTGGAAAATTCTTAGAGCTTTATCTGAAGTTTCTGGAGTAAAACTCCCATATGATACAGTAAATGCGCTTCGCACTCGCATTAGAGCTGTGTCCCCAAATTTGTTACGAGTTGATGAGAGGGAACCTGCATCAGCATGGATTCGAGAACTGAAGCCTGAATTCAACTCAAAAATGACTCCAAGACCTTTTACCAACACTATTGATAACTTCTACATGACTGATTCTATCTGTCGGGCCTCAAAAACAATGGCTCAGTGCACTGCCACATTACTCAGCCAGAAGTAGTAAGCACTCCTAAGAACTTGTTTTCCAGAGCCATTAAAAATGTGCAGGATCTGCAATCTGCACACTTTGACTATTTATTGTTATCTTTTCTGTTATGTTCATGGGTTCTTCTTAACATGTAAGTGGTGGCAATGGTGACATGATGTGCCATGCATCTACCTTTCATTGAATAATTTTGTGTGGCTTTTTTGTCTCTTTCATATCATCTTGATGCATTTATTTATTCAAATGCTGAATGACACCTAGCCGAGGAAAAACTATTTAATGGCAGAATTGGTAATGTGCTTGAATTATTGTTTGGTTTTATTCCATGCAACTTGCCTATACCCTATTTGTATCTGGTCGGTAGGTGTTTAATTGTGCTGCACAATGGAGACTTTTGCTATTCAATTGTCAGTTGTAACGAGTCAGTGCCTGCTAGTATTATATTATTATTGGCACCACTCCTTTTTTCAGTTCTATTCGCAACATCACCATCAGTGAACTTTTGTATATTTAGAAACTTGTGGATATAAAGTTGCAACTTCATTTACTCTTGAACAGTGCCACAAGTTTGGTGATTGGATGCATTATTAGGGTCATGCCGGACATAATATTTTCCTAGGATAGAAAGAGCTTGGAATATTCTCCAATGCAGCAAAGTGTTATTAGATAACCGACCCTAAACTTGCTGCATGGCTAGTGCTGTTTCACCTTCTAAATTGAAGGATTTATAATACATCTGTGAACTTATATTATAGAATATTATGTTACACGTTAAGAATGCTTTGAAAGTAACGATTTGTTTTAAGTAATGATGGTTTGATTTTAGGTGCAGATTGAGCACTGGGTATCCTAGTCTCTTGGCTGAGAACTAGGGATCCTAAGATAAAGTCTACCCTTTCCCGAAGTTATATTGGGCAGTGTTTTAAAAATCTGACTCGGGTTCCGAAACGGCCGAGGGTTGGCTCCGACTCCGACTCCGACTCGGTATCGACTCGGCCGGTTCGGTTTCAATGACTCGGTCTTTGTAAAAAATACATTAAATATTATTTTTTTCTTAAAAACATAATTTTAAAGATTTTCATTCATGTTTCCAAACACAAAGCATGAATATATTCATTATATCAAAATTGCACCCAATGCACTGTCCAATACATGATGATGATATAGAGATTAAAAAAAAAAAAAACATAACCAACGAGGGTCTAAATGGTCTCTACAACAAAACATGAATAGTCACTACTGCTAGACATCTGACAAGACAATATCCTCTGCCTCAAACTCTGAACCAAAGGGGGAAACCGCTTGCTCCTCCTGCTCTGAATCAACATCCTCAACTAGAACTGTAGCACGTTGAGCCTGAGATAGACGAGTTATGCGCCTCCGTCGTGGCTGAATAGAGGAAGTGCCTGCGGCTGCAACTGGAGGACTTGGAGTTGGGACTGGGCCTGCTACTAGTGGATTTGCATTGGCTCCAAACGGTTTCTCTTCTTTGTGTGAATCCTCTCAAAGACAGAACAATTGTGCTCATACTTAGAAGCACTGCAAGTTTGACTCAAAATGCAGATTGCAAATCTCTACAATTCAGGGCAATGACTTAGTCGGCTCGGTCAGCTTGGTTGGCTCGGTCGGCTCGGTGTACGACTCGGTCGGCTTGGTCACAAACCAGCCTCCGGACTGGTTTTTCCACCAAGTTGGTCCGGTCAGGGGTTTGGCTCGGTCGACTCGGCCGATTCCGAGCCGATCCGGCCAATTTTTAAAACTATGATATTGGGGACTGCCACACGTAGTGGTCACTAAAAGAGATCCCAGACATAAGCCTTTGTCAGCAATAGAGTGGGCCCAAAGAAAAATGTTGGGAATGTTCTCTAGCTTAGCATTTTTATGGGATGATTGGCCCTAGTATCTATAGTACGTATACGTAGCGGTCTACACCTTGGTGGAGATTCGATAGTTTCCTATAAATGATAAAGGTTTCAGAAGCCAGTTGTCAAATTTTAATCACTCTTAGCAGCACAACTTCCCATAATTCCTTCAAGCTTCTATTCGAGAACGTTAGGAAGGAATCACCTACAAACTGCCTATTTACAAACAGACCATTATTATGCCTGGGAAAGGGGATAGCTTTAATTAGGGCTTATGCCTTCACATTATGTAGATAAGATAGTGAAGGGCTTCAAGAACCATTACATATATGGATGGGTAAAGGGAATCTTTTTGCCGGATGGATCAAAAGAGTCCTATCTCTTCAGATTTTGCTTGATTGATAGAAAGATAGGATGATGCCTTTGAGAATAGCGTGGTTCCACATCTCTAATAAAGAGGGGGCCAAATCCCAACACCTTTAATATGGAGGGCATGAAAAGTCATTCCAATTTTTCAAACACTCCATAATAATCAATAGAGGGCCTCCAAGTGCGGCTTCTTGCCCACCCCAGAGTCCATACCTTAACATACAACTATTACATCGTTCTACTTCATTTTGGGCAAGGAAAGTATTCTACCTCGAGGAATTTTTTGAACTCTGTATATCTTCATGAGTACGATTAGAAACTACTCTGCCTTCGTAGTTATTTTTGAACATTGAATATCTTCGTGAACACAATTGTATACATGTCATATTTTTGTCTTGGTGAAGGAGCTTCTCTTCATCTTCCTCGTAACTACTCATCCACAATTTGGTTGTGAATCAAACTGTCACGCTAGTGAAAATATATGTTTGTTATGTCATTTAAAACAGAGTGATTGTAGCAAGCACACGAGTCTAGGAGGGGTTGTTACCAGTAGCATGAACCTTATAAGCTAAGATCTTGATCATCTTGAGACAGTGGGTTTGCTTGAATCTGCCAGGAGAATGGTCTAATGATTGGACTTTGATGAGCGACGTTGATATAGTAAGGCTTGACCAATTCTATGGAGTGGCAGGTAGGGTTCCTTATTCAGTTGGAGATATGACAATGGAATTGGCAACCTAATGTGAATGTTGGTTTTAAGGACATGCCGATGGGCCAAGTGAGCATTGATAAAGGATTCCCATTTGAATCTACAGTAGTTTGATTGGCATTGGGATTCATGGTTGATGCTATGCTTAAGCGTATATCATGCAACACTATGTGGAGCTTGTGTTCTTTTGCCTTCAGAACATAGCCCAACGCAAAGATGGTGTACACAGTGGATGCACATGCATAGTATAAAGATCTTTCTACACAATTATCCCATTTGTGCAACAGGCTTTCCTATAAATGAGTGCTTTTATTGTTATGCATGCTATATTATAATATTGTAAGAATAGTAATTTGTTAAAATAAAATAACTGTATATTTATATTTGATATTTTATTTTTTTCAAAGAAAAATTGTGATTTCTATTCATAGCTTGACTGGAATTTAATAATTATGTTGTCTATGTGCTTTTTGTACTTACATTTTGTGAGGACTTTTCCACTGTGCCCATTGAAATTTATTATCTTCAATAAACTTAAAAAGAAAAACAAAGTTCTCAACAGTCTACATATTTTCAGAGAAGGATATAAAAATCAGCGGGCTAGTATATCTGTATATCGATCAAAAAATAATAAGTATTCGAGCATCGTCAAAGTACTTAAAAACAAATAAAAAAATAACAAGCATTGGAGCATCGTCAAAAGAGACATATTTGGATCTTGGTACCATACGTCATCAACATAGAAATAATTTAGAATTAGACCCTCACTGAACAGATGGCAACACTACCTTTTTTTTTTCCTCCGAACTGGGGGATCCATTAACAACCTAAAGAGCTTCCTTGGACAAAGAATACGTGTCTTTGTTTATTGCCTGAAAGATACGTTTAAAGATGACTTCAAAGAAATTTCCCATCATTTTCAACTGGTCATTGAAAGGCCTGAGATTTATATAAAACAATTGAACTGAGCCTTCCATCTAATTGATAACTGAAATGGTATCTCCAAAGGTTTGGATTTTTCTAACATTTTTATCTAGAGCGCTTTTAAAAAAATCTGAAGGCAACTTTCTATACAACCTTTCATTGTTTCCCTAACCCCTAATGTTTCTCAGTCTTAGTAATTGCTCAGCTTCTGTCTAGCGTTGTTGAGTATACATGCATATTATTAACAAGTGTGATATTGTTTCTTCATCTTGTCACAAAAGCATGCACATCCCAAGGGCTTTTCTATTCTCTTTTTTAAAACCTTTCATGTTAATGCCTTACATTAGACGGCTAACCACAGGAATATTCGAGCTTCTTTTTGTAGCTTTTAACTTCCATACTGACTTTCACCACCTCCCAACTACACTCAATATCTTGAATCTCTGAAGAAAACAGTGCTTTCCCAACCGAACTGTATGCTCTCCCAAGGTTCTATTCATGGATCATGCAAATATATCATCCTCATCCTGAGGTCTAACATAACTTTGAAGATTGGCCACAATTTCCAGGGTGCCACATTCTCACTTTCCATCTCCCAAGTTTGGGCATTTTTTGGGTGTTGTTACATAGATTGGATGATTCCTTATTTGCCACTTAGTTAAAGGTATAGTAACCTCCTTGAAGAAGCTCTGTTAGTGCATTTTGAAATCTTATCAAATTCTCACGTCTTATTCAAGGATTTGAACCACTTATCTATTTACCATTCCTCGTCCTCCAAGCTAAATGTGATCAATCACAGGGTAGGCTTGAATAAGTGCCTTCTAATCATGAGTTCATCCATTATTTACACTCCTCCTTGGGTTCCTAATCCAGTCAATTAGAGCAATAGGGCTTCTATATTTATGTTCTATTATATGGTTTTTATAGACCCCTAATTTTCAAAACTTACAATAGCTGCCCGTGGTTCCCAAATATATGAATATTCATTAAACCCCAATGCCTTTCCTCTTTGGGCTTTGCTATATTCGTTAATTTAATTAGAGGTATTACCCTCATTTTCCTTTTGTCTGTACTTAGAGATAGAGATTTGAAACAATTTTTAGCTGCCAGTGGTTCCCAAAGAAATGAATATTCATGAATAGCTCTCCTTTTTGGGCTTTGATATATTCATTAATTTAAATAAAGGTATACCCTAATTTTCCTTTTTGTTCGTACTTAGACATTTGAAACATTTTTTCCTTGTATTTTCCAAGACCCCTTTTGGGATGTATGCCGAAAGAATCCCAGAATATTGGGATTGCTTTCAACATTGACTTAACTCATTCTTCTCCCAGTTGAGGGCCATCTATTAGACCAAAAGATTGATTCTTGTCTGAATCTTTTCTAGCGACTAGTATCAATCTCTCTTCCTATATGCATTTCGTTTTAGGAGAAAACCAAGATAACTTTATCAGTACTTTCTATCGACTAGTACCAATATCACCAATGCCATTCTTCTCCCAGTTGAGAGCCATCTATCACACCAAAAAGATTGATTCTTGCCTTAATCTTTTCAAGAAATTCGTACCAAATCTCTCTTCCCATATGCATTTGGTTTTAGATGAAAACCAAGATATTTGCCTCAATAATTTCTATTGACTAGTGCCAATATCTCTTTCCGTATGTGTTTGGTTTTAGGAGAAAACTAAGATAGTTGAACTTTGCTTGTAAGTCCAACATGCTTAAAATGAAGAATTTGTAACAATCGATTTTCAAATTCTGTGTCAATGTGATTGAAAGTTATGGTGATTTCAGTACACTTACCTCCATTCTTGTACCTAAGCTATGTAACTCTAGGATTCTGTGAAATCTTTTTCTTTCATTTGGGGATCCATTATTGAATGGAAACCTTTAGATACAAAAATTAAGATGACCCTAGAGCCCAACCAATCTTGGCCCAAAAATTGCTCCCACCCAACTAGCTTCTAGAATAGCTCTATCGAGACTCTAAGCAATCATGAAAAACAAGGGTGGGAGGGGACATCCCTATCTCAATTCCCTTATAAGATCAAAGAACTTTAATATTATCCATTGATTATGGGAGGGGACATCCCTATCTCAATTCCTTTATAAGATTAAAGAACTTTAATATTATCCATTGATTATGGGAGGGGACATCCCTATCTCAATTCCCTTATAAGATTAAAGAACTTTAATATTATCCATTGATTATGATTGCAAAGCAAACTTCTCATCTTCATAACCAAATACAATCAAGGCTCTCCTATTCTTCAACTAGGTTCAAGCACTTATCTTCTAACCAAATACAATTAAATTTGAAGGGTCTTGTTGGCTATAGGGATTTTTTCAATCATTCGATGAGAACGAGCAAAGGATTTAAGCCCATTCCAAGTTCCATTGAAGAGCTAACCCTATTTGATTCTCAATAATTTTAGTTACCAATAATTTATTGTCTTTTCGAAACATCTTCTCCCCTTGATCTATTGTTTCTTAAGGTTAGGCATAATATTTATGAATTTCCCACTTACCAACCCATCATCTTCTATCTTGACCTAAAAAACTGTCAATTTCACTGGTACTCCCCACATTGATATATTGAGGGTAAATTTTAAGTCCACCAATAATCATCCTCTCATTTTGGAGACAATCCCGAGCGAAGAAATCCTTCTCGAATGTTTTCCTTTCATTATATGAACCATAACAACTTACCACAATGATCTTCCACAATGATCTTGAAATAAAAATAATGCACATATACTTTAATAGAAGGAAAGCTAATTCTAATGTGTATACATTTTTTCCCTACCTACTTAGGATCCCTCGTGACTTTCCTAGTATATGTGAAGATACTAAATTCCATTCCTTCATTATTTTTTCTAACAAACCTATCATCTTATCTTTCCGTCCCTGGTTTCTTATAATAGATTCACATGTGGTCTATGGAGTTCTACCCTAGATGTTTTAAAGGCCAGTATTTAAAGAAAATAAAATCATTGTTCAACCCTAGATACCCTAGATGTTTTAAAGGCAAGTATTTAAAGAAAATAAAATCATTGTTCAACCCTAGATGGGGTGGGAACTGCATTAAGGACTTTTATAATTGGTTTATGTTTATTTTGTTGCATATCTTTTTCTTTTTGTGCCTTCTATTGAGTATGTTGGAGAATATATTTCTTCTTGTATTTGAGGAGGAAAAGATTATCATTAGATGTAAACCCAATCCCTCTTGAATACCTTCTCTAGTAACTTTACCTCCATTTTTAGACCGCAAATCATATCTGGGTTTCGAGAGATTCTTTGATGGCTCTTCTCATATAGATTTAGATGTACTAGTAATGGGAGTAGATTTAAATGGAATAGTAACATGGTCATGACCATCCTTTTGCATCGATTTTCCTTCTTGCATTGATAAAGGGGTATTTTCTTTCTCTATACTAGAATTAGGGATACCCCTGTGACATTGATTTTTTTTTCTTGAACTAATGAGGATTTTTGCCCTATACTAAAATTAGGATATCCTTTGGAGATTTTTTTTTAATTGATGACAGGGTTTTTGTTTCCTTATACTAGAGTGAATGATTGTTAGGCCCCTATAATACTACTATAACCCCTTATTGTTATTGTTAGTGTAACCCACTTATTGTTATTGTTGTTCCCATGTAGTCCACATATTGTTATTATTGCGCCCCATAGAAGCCCACTATTGTTATTGTTGTGCCCTTACATTATTATTGTTATGTAGGCTCTGATTATATTGGGACCCCTTAGACTTTTATATATAGAAAGTAGGTTTTGTCATTTGTATAATCTAAGAATTGTTCATTTATGTAATGCAAAGGAGGTTGTCCCCTCGAGGACACTGATTTCTAAGTCGTTGATCTATCTTTTCTTCTATTTTGTGAGTTGGTTTCATAACAGTTGGTATCAAAGCTTTGGATTCCAGGGTTTCACTGCTACATATAGGTCATCATGACATTTTCGCTATAATTTTTTTTGACGAAGGATCGTAAGCTAAAAAAACAACTCATTTGAGTCGAAATCGTGAGGAACATTGTGTACAAATTTCAGACCTTGGTTCACAAAATTTTCGGATATATGATCTGTGGAAGTTAGGGTTTTTGTAGGTTCCAGAATTTCATCTCAAACAGGTGACTGAGGGAAAATCATCATAACTTTCGTTTTAGGCATCAGATACAAATTCTGTAAGAAGTGGACGAAAGTGCACAAACTTTAGTTTATGGTTTATCGATTTCAGAGCCGAAGGACAAAACAATGACATGTGGCACACCGTACAAGTTCACTCTATTGAACTAGTCGATAATTAGGTCATTGTGGGAGATTGGGCATAACTTTGTCTTGAAGAATCCAAATCAGGTCCTACCCATGGCATTGGAAAGATGACTCAAAGGGCTACTACATGACCGAAGTTCAGATCTTGAAGATTTGAAATCACAGAGATAAATCAGGTTCAATATAGACCTCCTAAAAAGTAAGAAAAATGCGTGTATTTGTTTTTTTTTAATTGCATAACTTTTGTTTGAAAAAACAGTTTGAGGTGATTCCAAGGGCATATTGAAGCATAGATATAAGTATTGGATTCTAAAATGCCTCCAAAAAATAATTCTACACCCATTAAGCCCTCAGAAAACTCTACTATGGCGCATGAAGAAGAATTACAACACGATATATCAAAATTACGGGACAAAGTGCAACAAATTTCGCTCTCATAAGGAGCAACCAAAGATGAACAAAAAGGTGACATGGATGGTTTAAAAGTAGTCATGGAAGCTAAAATGGATGGCATGAAAACTAAGATCGATGGTATAGAAGCAAAACTTGAAGGTTTGAAGGAAGGTTTGACAAAATTGCTACAAGATAAGCTTCCTAATGGTGAAAAGGTAGTGGAGGAAACTCATGATGAGAACAAAAAAAATGTTAATCATGATTTCATAGACTCTAACGTCGGATCGAAAACCCACCATATTCCAAAGATCAATATGAGGAAGTTTATGGCAATCATCCTATAACTTGGATGCTACAAATGGAGCAGTACTTTGAGTTCAATCATGTGCAACCCACACAAAAGGTACCCATTGAAACTTTATATTTAGAACAAAATCAGTTTGTTTGGTATCGATGGCTTTGTTCTCGTAAACCACTTGTCATTTGGTCAATTTTTACGGAGCAAATGATAGCACATTATGAGGATACATAGAGCAACACCTTGTTTAGCCAATTGATAAATCTCAAACAAAAGGGTTTAATGATGGAGCACATTGAGAACTTCCAAAAATTGAATATAAGGGTAAAGTATATTCCAGAGGAACATATGATTGATGTTTTCATAGGGACTTTAAAGGATAACATCCAACATGAGGTTCACCTTTGGGAACCTGATACATTGGAGAAGGCATTTAGGTTGGCAAAAAAAGTTGAAAGTAAAATTATGGCAACAAGTAAGTCTACCAATCACAACTATAAAGATGGAAATGTTGCTGCTCCTAGCCTTCCACAACCTACAAGGTTGACAACACAACAATTGGAGGAAAAAAGAGCAAAAGGGCTATGTTGCAGTTGTGATAGAAAATACACTAAAGGCCCTAAGTGTGCTGAGAATAAATTAATTTACATGGATTATGAAGAGGAGGAAAAAAATCAAGAAGAAAATTCAAAAGAAAATGATAAACACCAGGTTCCAACCCTAGATAAAGAAGAAATTAATCCGATGATATATTGTAATGCATTGGTAGGAATTACCACTCCTCAAACTCTCAAGATTGGAGGACATATCAAGAAGAAAAATGTAATAGTACTGATTGATTCAAGTAGTACCCATAATTTTATTCATTATAGCCAAGGAATTGAATTGCTTTCTATATCCAACACTAGAGTGTCAAGTGATGGTTGCAAATGGAGGAATTGTAAATTGTTTTGGAAAGTGCCATAATATCAAGCTAACCATGGGGAATATGTATTGAATAGTCCAATGCTTTCTATTCCAATGGGTGGTGATGTTGTACTTGGAGTCCAATGGTTACAATCCTTGGGGACTATAGCTTTTAATTTCAAGAACTTTTCGTGAATTTTTTTTTGGGAAGGAAAGAAAGTTGAATTACGTGGTATTGTAGGGAAACCATGAAAGATAACAAGTTCTAATGTCATGACAAAGCTTTTGAAGAAAGAACAAAAATGCGTAATTGCACAATTATGCTCACTACAGGTTCAAGTAGTGGAAGATCACATTGAGAATCAACAACAAGTTCTCCAACTCTCAAAGGATAACCTCACTTTGGCGTAGAATCAAATGAAACAAAAAGAAAATCAACATCGCAGCGAAAGAAGTTTCGATGTAGGACACCGAGTATTTTTATGGCCACAACCATACAAATTAATGTTCCTCAAGCAAGCTAATAAGGATAATAAATTATCACCAAAGTATTATGGTCCTTCCAGGGTGTTACAAAAGATTGGTACTATGGCATACAAATTGGAGCTTCCGGCATCTTTCTGGATGCACCCAATTGTCCATGTTTCATGCTTAAAGAAGGTTATAGGTGACAAGCTCCCAACTCAAACAATATTCCCAGAACTTGACGAGGAGGGAAAAATCATATTGGAACTTGAAGCAGTTACGGAAACAAGAACTTGATAACTACAAAATCGATCAATTTCAAAGTATCTCATCAAGTGGAAGAACATACCAGCTAAAGTTTCCTCATGGGAGGATGAAAATTTTAATATAGAAGCATTCATAACTATTAAGCGCTAAGGATAACACTTGTTTGAAAGCAAGGGGCATGTTAGGTCCCTATAATACCAATGTAACCCCTTATTGTTATTGTTGTGTCCATGTAGTCTCCATATTGTTATTATTGTGCCCCATATAAGCCCACTATTGTTATTGTTGTGCCCTTACATTATTATTGTTATGTAGGCTTTGATTATATTGGGACCCCTTAGACTCCTATATATAGAAAGTAGGTTTTGTCATTTGTATCATCCAAGAATTATTCATTTATGTAATGTAAAGGAGGTTGCCCCCTTGAAGAGACTGATTTCTAAGTCGTTGATCTATCTTTTCTTCTATTTTGTGAGTTGGTTTCATAACAGAGATACCCTTTCCACATTGATTTTCCTTCTTGAATTGATAACTCCTTTACCTTATGACTAGGTTGCTTCCAAATGAGACATAAATTGTCTTCCCTTCTTAAAGATCTTCAAAGTGGTCAACTAATTGATTTTCCTCCATGTACATCCTTATCCTAGTCTCTTCTAATCTCTTCCATCATGGGTGATTATCCTCATCATCATCTTAGAATTGCTATCCTAATCCAACGATATTATAACATATGAAAAATTACCCAAGGTTTTGTTAAGACAATGCTTTGTAAAGATTATCTCCAGTTTCACTTAGTAATATAGTTTCTAAACAACACATTTTGTTATCGATTCCTCCAACTAGTGTTTGTATATTCCAACAACTCTATGCCATTTGTCACACAACACTTTTTTCTTTTTCTTTTCTATCTCATCTTTCATTTAATCTTTGTTTTTTTTTTTTCATTTCATAATTCAATTGACAAAATCCATGTACATCCTTATCCTAGTCTCTTCCATCATGGGTGATTATCCTCATCATCATCTTAGAATTGCTATCCTAATCCAACGATATTATAACATATGAAAAATTACCCAAGGTTTTGTTAAGACAATGCTTTGTAAAGATTATCTCCAGTTTCACTTAGTAATATAGTTTCTAAACAACACATTTTGTTGTCGATTTCTCCAACTAGTGTTTGTATATTCCAACAACTCTATGCCATTCGTCACACAACACTTTTTTCTTTTTCTTTTCCGTCTCATCTTTCATTTAATCTTTGTTTTTGTTTTTTTTTTTTTCATTGAAAAAATTGTCTTCATATTTGATCATAGATTTAGAATAATTAGAAAAGATATTGTTATCATGGATTTAGGATAAATAAAAAACATAATGACTTGGAGAGAGCTTTACTTTGTATTGAAAAAACACCGTTTGGATAAAGAGAGTAACATGATATATCCTAGGGACAACTGTGGTGCTGCCTACTCGTTTCTATTACAATAAAGATTGAAACAAGTGCATCGTATGAATAACCTTGTTTTCATTCTTTACTCTTTATCTCATGTAGGAAAAAAGTTGGGATGCTAATAATTCCTTTGTTTTAATTCTTTACTCTTCATCCTCCTTAAGAATAAGGTAGGATTTGACAACCTATGCCGGACAACTATGGTGCTTCCTTCGAGTCTCTATTATAATAAAGATTGAAACAAGGGCATATTATGCTCTATTGAATTCCCTTGTTTTCATTCTTTACTTTTCATCTTCTATAGGAAAGAGGTAGGATTCGATAACTTATACAACTATGGTTAAAAATGCTTTAAACGTTTTTCTTTTAACATTTTTATAATAACAATGATTCTCCACTAATCCTAACAAAAGTGTAAGAATAAAATAGAAATTAAAAAAAATAATTTTTTTTAATAAATTATTTTATAAATAAATCTAAGTTTTATTTTATTAATAATTTATAGAATTTTCTCCTCATCACAGCTTTACATCATAAAATATTTTCTACAAGAATATTAGGGTCATCATAAAATATCTTTTACAAGAATATTAAGGTCATTATAAAATATATTTTGCTATATATTAAAACCTTCACTATTGAAATTTCATTTAATCATAATTAATCTTTATCACTAGTTATTTATTAGAAGATAAAATTAAATTCATCACCATAAAATATATTTTGCTATAAAACCTTTATCAATAAGATTTCATTTAATTATAATATTTCCAAATTAAAGAATTAGATAGTAATGATTTTTTTAATAGCAAAATTAATGATAAGAGTGTTAAAATAGTAGTTAGTGATTATTCGTTGGATTTATTTTAAGTGGTTTGGAGGAATTTGTTTTCCTCTTCACTTAGATTCAATTCTCACAAATGACATAACATATTGAATTGATATAAAAAATATTATTATAATAATTTTCAGTCTTGTTAAATAGTCTTGAACTTTGAGGAATATTTCACCCTTATTTATAAACTACAGAAAGGGGAGCTCATATACATGGTTTTTTTTTTTTTGTTTGTTTGTTAGAATTTATAATGAAAACAACTCAGATACATGGATTTTTTTTTGTTAGGGTTTATAATGAAAACAATATAATCAGTATGAAAACTTATTGTGAACAACAAAGAACATACTATGTGCAATAGAAACTAATACTTATTAACATATAAACAAAAACACATTTATATTATAAAATTTATGATTTAAATATTTTGAAGAGGGAATCCATACAGGTGACTTGATTTTGAGAAATAGTGAAATGATATGGGTAGAGTTTTTTGACCCAATGTTTCAGACTTGTACGTGAATCCATCTTCAGGGAAAATAGAGAAGTGCAAAGCTAGAAAAATTTAATTATTTATAAATATATATATATTGTGTGCTAAAAAATAAAAAAAAAAAAAAAAAATAAAAATAAATAAATAAATAAATAAATAAATAAATAAATAAATAAATAAATATATATATATATATATATATATATATATATATATATATATATATATATATATATATAGTGTGTGTAATAATTCATATAAAACGGGTTTAATGAATTCTTAAACAATTTAATAAATATATTTTATACTAAATTAATGATGTGATATATTAATTTTATTTATTTATTTATTTTTTTAGAAATGTAAAATTAATGATTTTATTATTAAAAGGAAATTATAAATTAATGATAATGGAATGAATATTTAGGGAAATAAGGGTATTATAGAGGAGTTTTTAATGATATAATTAATGATTTATTAAGGGGGGTGTAAATTTAAAATTAAATAATTTAGAATTCTTTAAGTGAAGAATAATGTATTAAGGGTTAGTAATTTATTAAAAAGTTTATTATTAAAATAGATTCTGAATTAAATTAAAGATATAATTTTGGAGTGATGTAAAATTAATGATTGTAAATTATCAAAAATAAATTAAACTTAAGATCCAAGTTCATAATGATGGAATTTAATAAGGGAGATTTTGAGGCGTGTTTATTAATAAAGATCAATGGAATAATTGATGATTTTCAATGAGGGAGGGTAAATTTTTATAATTAGAGATTTCTAAAATTCTTTTTGTGAGTAGAATGATTTATTAAGGGTTTCCAAAAGTTGCTAATGTTTAGGCCTTCATCACGATTCATATTATATTTTCTTTTTTTCGATTTCAATGACTTCTTTAATCTTCCTTTTTAGGTAATGTTCTTCTTTTATGACAAGCTTCGCTTCTTTCATACAGATGTAGTGAGAGGACGAGTGAGCATGTTTTGCCAGAGCAGATTTTGTGGTTCTGTTCCTTGATATGTCATCAACATGCTCTTTTAGTATGATGTTAAATGATCTACCTGTTTCACCTATGTATTCTTTACCTGTCAATGTGCTTGGACCTGTCATGAAATACTGGATTTTAAGAGAGTTTGATATAACTATGATTGTCACAATAAATCATAGTATGATCCATCTCTTGATTGAAAATACCGACAATAATTTTCCTCATTCAAATGGCCTCACATGATGCTTGAATAACAACCATATACTCAGCCTCTGTTGAGATGAGTGCTACATATATCTAGGAAATAACTGTTGACCCAACACTGTAGATAACTCCTAAAGTGCTCTTCTTGTATGATGGACTCCCTGCCCAATTTGCATTAGTGAAGCCTTGGAGCTTCACACCATAAATCCTGTACCATAACCCAAAATATGTTGTGCCTCTGAGGTATCTAAGAACATGTTTTACTACATTCCAGTGAAGCTTGGTAGGCTTCACCATAAATTGACTTAACTGATTAACTGCATAACATATGTCAGGCCTTGTGTTCACCCGATACATCAAGGACCCCACCAGTTGTCTGTAGATGGCGGCATATGCTTCCTCTCCTGTAGAAGTATCCTCCTTCCTACAGTTGGTAGCTAGATTAGTGTCCATAGGCTTGCAGTATTGCATATGGAATATCTGAAGTATTTCAGAGGTATACTTCCCCTGACCCACAAAATTCTCCATTTCCCTTCCACACCTCCAAACCAAGGAAGTAGTGCATCAAGCCTGTGTCCTTCATCTTAAACTCTCTTGCAAGGTACTCCTTGTAAGACTGGATTAGTTTCTCACCCCCTGTTAGTATCAAGTCATCTACATACATGAATAGAATGAGAAACTTAACATCTACCACATTGTAGTAGAGATTGGCATATGCTTCACTCTTGGTGAATCCCAATCCATTGAGATATGTATCTATCCGATTGTACCAAGCATTTGATGCCTGCTTGCAACCATAAAGGGATCTCTTGAGTTTACACACATGTGGCTCCCTGTCAAATGTATCAAACCCTTCAGGCTTCTCTATGTAAATCTATTCCTCAAGCCACTCCATTGAGGAAGGCAATATTCACATCCATTTGGTGGATCTTCCGCCCCATCTGCGCAACTAATTCTAGAATGGTTCTTATGGAGGAGTATATTTCCATATGGGAAAACGTCTCCTCATAATCAACTATCTCTACTCGTGAGAAGCCTTTGGCCACAAATATGGCCTTGTACCTATCGATACTGCCATCAGATACATGCTTCACTTTGTATTTCTGTCTGGAACCAACCACTCACTTGTTATCTGGTCTTGGCACGACCTCCCATACATTATTCTTCATGATGGAGTCATACTCTTCCACCATGGCATTTACTGACACTAGTTGGGAAAATTTCTCCTCAAATGAAGAAGTCTTAGAATCAATGAGTTGTGATGAGTGCCATCTAACCAATATATCTGTCTTGTGGTCTCCTCTTCCTGCACAATGATATGGGAGATCCCAAATGGTCCTGTGCATCCTACACCTACCTGTTAGCCTCTTTGGAAGATTTTGGTTAAGTGGGTGCCTCCACTCTGCCTGCTCTCTACTCCTCCACATGTCGCTACTACACAACATCCTGAGGCTCTGACTGATGCTCCTCCTTTGGATCTAGAATCTCCTCCTCTGGTGTAATACTCAACTCTCGCTCCAAATAGCTTCTCATAGCCTTATCAAATCTAGCATCTCTCCTTATCACTTTCATCCTGAGTGAGAGAAAATACACCCGATAGTTATGAGGTGTATCCTATAAAGACCCCCGTCTCAACTGTAGGCTCCAAATTGTTCCTGTTATCCTTGGAGACATGAAAATAGATTGTAGCTCCAAAAATTAAAAAATGGGACACATTTGACTTCCTCCTAGAGAAAGCCTCTTCGGGTTTGATCATGCCAAGTATTTTGTGAGGGATCTGGTTCTACAAATACACTGTTGTATTGCATGATTTTTCCCACGAATATAATGGTAGTCCCTGATCATGCAACACTATTCTTGCAACCCCTACACTGATTTTGTTTTTCTTTTCTACCACCCCATTTTGCTGTGGGTTGTGGGGTGAAATTAGTTCAATTCTAACACCTTCCTTGGCACAATAATATTTGAAGGCATTAAACACAAATCTCATCCATTATCACTTCTCAGGGATTAATTTTTCTGTTCAGTATCATTTTCAATTAATGCTTTGAATTCAACAAATTTTGCAAACACTTCATCTTGCGGGAAAAGTAATCTAGGAAAATTACATAATACTTGTGCTTTGAAACTGAGACTGTAGAAAATGGTCCACACACATCTGAGTGGACTCGCTCCAAAATGGCTCCAACTTTGTTATCTTAACCTTGGAAGGAGCATTTCACATATTTTCCAAGGGTACATCCCTTGCAAACATCATGTTGTTCAAGGGTTCATTTTGGAAGTCCTATGGTGATCTGTTGCATGGTTTTCAAAGCTCCATGGTGTAGGTGACCCATGCGCCTATGCCACAGTTCTCCAACATCTCAACTATGAACATTTTCTGCTTTGCTGCTCAATGCAACACATGCATCCACCTCTAGCTTGTAGATATTTTCCACTCTAACACCAAATTTTTTTACTTGTCCAGTAGAAGCACAATTCAAAAAATATTTCCCCTTACTGAACACCACATCATATCCTCTGTCCTCTAATACAACTACATAAATCAAAATTTTCTTAAGCCTAGGTACATACATTACATTTTTCAGGTGAATATGGGAGCCTGACTCCCATTTAAAGGTGATAGTACCAATCCTTTTGGTAATATACCTCCCATCATCTCCAATTTCTATGTGTATTTATAGGTCCTTCTCCTCTAGGCTATTGAAGAACTCCTTAGATCCTGTCATATGGAACGAGGCTTCAAAGTCCAAGTACCATACACTGGATCATACAGTTTTTCCATGCGTGCAATGAGGGTGAAATCCAATTTGAATTGTGATGGGAGAGAATCACCTCCTGCTCCTCCTGAAAGCTTCTTCCCGAATTTCTTGTGCAACCACTTGGTTGCATAGTGTCCATATCCATGGAATTGAAAACATTTATTTTTCCTGAGGTCCTTCTTCTTTCCATGGTTATGGCTGGATTCTGCCTTGCCTTGGGCCTTTTTTCCCTTCGCCTTCTTTCCTTTGCTTGATGTAGCAATGTTTTCTTCCTCCTTAGATTTGGATGTGACACCATCTCTAGTGTTTCTTGTAATCTCCTCCTGCACCAAATCAACACAAAATCTCACCCAATCCAATAGCTTGTCTCTTTCATTAACTGAATCCTGATAGCTATGCTAGGATTTCGAAAGGCCAAAGAGTATTAAGCTCAAAAATTCAAAATATGCACGTTTTCTCCTACTCCTCCAACTTCATCTTGAACCTGAGTGAATATGCATAGGTACTAAGGAATTATTTAATTTTTCCGCATTCGAATACTCTTGAGTTGATCTCTCAATGCCAATTTCCTAGCATCACTACTCCTTTGGAATAGATTTTTGATAGTTTTTCACATTGCAAAAGGAGTCTCCTTTCCATGCGAGTTTGAGACCACATGATATCTGACACCCTCTAGAATAATCCTCTTGGATTTTGCTGTGTCTTTCTTCCACAGAGAAATTTCTTGGGTATCTGATGCTGTTGGTTTTGGAATATCAGTTTGTGTGTATTCCCATACTCCATTTTCATCTAAGACAACTTCCATCCTGTCTTTCCAAGCACAAAAATTTGAGGTGACATCCAATGCATACTCAAGCCTCAATCCATTGAAAGACGTTTTTCCTGCACTGAACATAATCTGCACCAAAAGCTCTGCACATCTAAATTTCTATGAGAGAGGATATGGAACAAGGTTTCTATGTAGTCTTTCGTAGCCTCGATACCATGTATAAATTGAAATAAATTTGCTACTACTAATGAATTCGACCTGAAACATTAGAGGAAATTTCAGCCTCAAAGTGCCCATGAAATTTTCACATACATAATATGTAAACCAATCAAAATCCTTTAAACAAAAAGTGTATAAATATTTGGAGAATGAAAAAAATAGATACTGTATGTTTATCATGGTTTATAATTTGGGTATGAACCTCATTGGATGTGGAATTAAATTCTGCACATCCATGGTACTAATATCATCCTTTTATAAATGGATAGTGTTTTCATCATTAGTCACTAAGTATACTAATGGTATAATTTGGATGCATAATTTAATTCTGCATATTTCGCATCCAACGAGTGTCTACACTTAAAATTTGAGTAAACCTACAAGGAGATAAGCCAAAAATATAATGAAAAAGTGTAGTTTGACCTTAGGAGGCCACTTTTAGGTTGAAATTTCCTCTAATGTCAAGAAACAAAAAATTGTTCTACTATTTCGTGGAAATGAAAACACATGATAGAAACACATGCAATAACATACAACCATCAAAACACCATGGAAAACATTGATTTTATAGGGGAACCCAACTGGGAAAAAACCCTCCATTGCTTTACATTAATTCAAATGAAAATATGGATCAATTACAATGTGTTGCTTCAATCTTGAAGCACACCTTGCACTGCAATTCTGATCTCCTTCTCATTGACCTACTCAAACCAACACTTATCCAAAACAAAGCTATGCATTCCTCCTATTTCCTTCCATAATCTTGGAGGAAATTAGAACCTAAAAAATAGGAGAATTCTCTATTTCCTTGCACAAATCCTGAAGGAATTGACGACCTGCTCAATGCAAAAAACCTATACACTCAACTAGTATACAATTGATAATTACAATGTGCCTTTTCCTCCACTCCAACTAGGAAATTCGAATTCTATGCACGACTGGTTCCTTTTTAGTAAACTAATCATTTAACTGAGGGATCAGTGAGTTAACAACTATCATAACTACTCAATTGAACTCCTAAAGACTAGAGCTTAGTTAACTGAGTTTAACTAACAATAACTCCACTAAATTGCTAGATTTTAGCACTCAACCCATGCACAACTCTACTTCTAGCATATAACTCAAATTTACTGATTTAACTAGGAGACAAAGCCATGTCACTCTAGCTAAATGCAATCCAAGTCATCTCGTTGATGTGGAAAATGAAAATTCTCCATTTGACTAAGGCACAAGTCAAATGGAGTCTTTTCTTACTACAATTTTAACACTATCCCCTCTAAATTAAACATGTAACCTCCAAAGAAAAAAATTGTATTATTTACCATTAAATTCCCTAAAACAATATATCAGTAAATGATATAAATATAACATTTACATTAAACTAAACAAACGTGAACAACCATAATCTACTAAATTCTCACCTTACAGTGAAAGAAAACACTAACATGTACAATATAATCTACTACATTCTCACCTTTCAATGAAAGAAAACAAGATTGTCTCTATAATCCATGTCATCATAAATTTTACAAAAAGTGATATCTATATTGAGTTACAAAAGAACCTATTTTATAAGTAGCTTATCCAATACCAAGCCATATAAATTAATCAATGCCATGTTTGTGGTCTTAATCTAAAATAGTGTGTAACAAACCGTGGATTAATCAAAGTGATATTTGTGGTTTTGATTTCAAACATTTATGCAACAAAACACTACTATATGTTGGTTATGAATAATCATTAAATAAATAACTACAATATTTCAATTAATGCCTATGTTTCTTTATCTTTTTCACTTTTTTTTCTTTCTCTCTCCCTTTTTTTTCACTCCTTTTTCTTTTGCTTTTTTTTTTCTTCTTATTTACTTAGGGCTATCAATGCTTATGCTTCTATTTAAAATCTCATCACTATCTATTTGTATCATCCACAAATAATTAAAAGAACACAATGATACCCTCTACCACCTTCACCCTTCTAATAACCACCACCACCTTTTTTTCATAGAAAATCAATCAACCATATAACTCATCACAATTAATAACCATATTTGTGTTTATAAAAACTTGTTATTCAAAAAACAATGAATTACTTGGTTCTCTTTTTCTCAACACAATCATTTAAAAATTACAATCCCATCTTATCATATGCATAATTCATAACCAAATTTTAAATACATGATAGGCATCTCACACCTATTACAATCCCATCTTATCATATGCATAATTCATAACCAAATTTTAAATACATGATAGGCATCTCATAGGTGTGAAACCTTTTCCCTATCATTATACCACCAAATAATATGTTTCATTGTTAACATTGTAAGATTATTTAAGGGGTTAGTTCAACTATTTAATCTCAATATTATGGGTATTTGATTAGTTTTATTTTGAAAGATTTTATTTCGAATTCCATAGATTAGGTACACTAATCTATGTTGATAACTTTACAAGAAATTCAATCCATGAAAATGTATATTTTTCTTTCTCTATAAAATTTTTCTTAAAATATATATATATATTTTAATTAATTATTTACTACATAATTTAAACCAGTCTCCATTCATTGTTAAATATGTTTATTTCATTCATTTTTTTGTCCTTTTAATCCACATCTTTTAAAGGAAAAAATAGCCATTATATATAATAACCCTAATAAATTCCCATCCTAATATAGATTCTTGCCACGGTTTAGCAAAGTAAGTATTCCTCACTTCAACTTTTGCAAGATATACTAACATCTCATTATTTATTGGATGTATTACAATGGAGAATGTTAACCTTTTAAAAATATCCACATAGATGTTAAGCACTCTTTGAATTTATTTTGACTTTAATTTTTTTTGTTTGCCATATATTTTCATAAAAGTCAATAATTTTTTTTTAAATAACATCTTAGTTAACAACATTTTATGTATTAAAAAAATCAGGAAAAAATTTATTTTCCAATTGTTTATTTTTCATCAAGTTCTCTATTTTTTTTTCATCTCCCAACTTTGCCAATTTATCTCTTTCCTATAAATGTCCATCTTACTTTATTTAATTTTCCAACTTTCTAATTTTTGCATTTTTGCAATCTCTTTCAACAAGAAAATATATGAAAATTTTATTATCCAATTACTTATTTTTCATTACATTTTTCATATTAGGAATTTTGATTTTGAGATCCATAAAATCTATAAAAAATCTTTCGATGATAATCACATTCAAGAATATTTTGTCGACGCGTTTCGAACCAGCCAGTGTGGTTCATCATCAGGACAAGACGATAAATTTGATCAGTTAACTAGTTTAAATAGATAAAAGGACGCTCCAACTAGCCGTTGTAAAACAATTAGGATTTATCTTATTAAATAAAAATAAATATTAACAAGTATAATTATAATAATATATATTATAATTATATACAACTACTAATTAATTCATTTTTATTAAATATATTGTTTTCCTTTATTTAGCCAAAAATAAAAAATAAAAAAGCAAGAAATAAATAAATTAACAAATTAAATTAATAAATTAATAAAATAATAATAATAGTAATATATGTTAATACATTCAATTTTTAAATTTCTAATATGAGTCAAACTAACCGTTTTACAATGGCTAGTTGGAGCGTCTCTCTATCTATTAAATTGGTTAACTAATCAAATTTCTCATATTGTCTTAATGATGAACCACACTAGTTGGTTTGAAACGCGTTGAAAAAATATTCTTGGATGTGATTATCACCGAAATATTTTTTATACATTTTTCATCTTTATTTTCTTGAATTCCTAAATTTACCAATCTATTTCTTTCCTATAAATTCCCATCTCACCTTATTCAATTTAACAACTTGCTAAGTCTTACAATTTCTTTCAGTAAAAGCATCCTTTAGAGTATACCTTGGACACTCTCTCTAGCTAAAAACTACTTTAGTTTTTTCTTAAGATATTTGCATATCATTATCCAAATATCTTATAAATAGGCAAACCCTATAGTCATCTCTCTCTTTCCATTGACATAAAATTGCATATGGTGATAAAAAATTGTACATGATTCTAAATTTAAACTTATTAAGCAACTGAAAAACTAATTTTTTTGGGTGTGAATTTTGACATTATTTTAAGGATGGAAAAAATGGATTCCTTCTTTTTGGAGGAGTAAATACCCATGGGGATTCGAACCTTGAATATAACAATTTACATAATACTTCATAAGAAAATGATCTCAATTTAAGCTGCCCTCTGGTTTTCATGGCTAAAACCATTTAAAAGCTTATGGGACTTCTACTGCTTCAACATTCCAGTACAACCACAACAAAATTTTCTTGCCTGATTTTTGCACTACTATTTTGGCGTTGAAACCTCCAATAGATTTTAAAAAATTTCGCCAAAAACAAACTTAAAATACATATAGACATATTATTTAGGATGCCCCATAAAGGCCATGCAATAATTAATTCTAACCTTGTGCGAATTCTCAAATAGGCCACCTCTGTCATTATGAATAACTTTGAGTAAAGGGAATGTTGCAAAGCATTTAGGGGAGGGACACCATTACTTATGTGCCCTCCTTTCCACGCTGGAAAATGACGTGGAAAATTTGGATTTTTGTATACGACAAGTGTCAATCGTATTGTGCCACATGTCTTGGTTTGTGGGAACATTTAATTTCCACCTTAATGAGTCGTTTAGGGTTTCTTTCGCCCTGTTTTCCATGATGTATATTCCTCCCTGTGCATTCTTGTCCAGGCTCGGTGTGTGGGCATTGAGCTTCGCCGATGGTTGGTATGTTAGGCTCCAGTATTGGTTCACCTAGTTCGCCATTGTGAAACTATTCGTTGGGTTTTTTCGTTTGCAGAGGTTCTTCAACGATTCTTGGTTGCACGCCATTGTGAGACTGTTCGTCGGGTATTTTCATTTGTAGAGGTTCTTCAGCAGTTCTTGGTTGCATGTTTGTTTGGTCGTTCTACTTTGTGGGGGGTTCAACAATGGCTACTTGGTTGTTCGTTCTGCTTGGTGGGGGTTTAACAAGTGGCATTGTTGTTGTTTGTGAAAGAGCCAGTGGGAGTTTCGAGCAGGTTCGGTGGTCTACATGGAGGTTTCAAGGTCCATTCAAGTAAATGTTAAATTCCTTTGTGTTTATTTGCAATTTTGCTGTATTTTTTTGTGGGTTTTTGCTAATTTCTCTGTGTTTTTTGCAGGTAATTTATTTCATTGTCATTGGTGAGGTTGGCGAGGTTTAGGGCGACTGGATTTTGTGGCTCTTCAGTAGGAATCCTATTCCTACCAGTCACCTTCTGTGTTTTTCAACACTTAACACTGTTGTTGGAATATTTTGCTCTCTGGTTGCAGTTGTGTTTTTCAACGTCATAATTTCTTGTTGGGGATATTTAGCTCTGGTTAGCTCTAGTTGCGGTAGAGGGTTTGAAATGATGATATGTTGTGTTGCCCTCCTGTCCATGGTTAGAATGTAATTAATGAATCACTGTTTTTTATTTTTATATTTTTCTCTCTTTCAACAACTACTGTTCTAAGGGTTTGAAAGGCTGATATGTTGTGTTGCCCTCCTGTCCATGGTTAGAATGTAATTAATGAATCATTGTTTTTTATTTTTATATTTTTCTCTCTTTCAACAACTACTGTTCTAAGGGTTTGAAAGGCTGATAATGTTGTTTCATGGTTTGAATGTAATTAAGGGTTTAAAAGACTGATACTGCTATTCTAAGGGTTTGAATGTAATTAAGGGTTTGAAAGGCTGATATTGTTGTTCTAAGGGTTTGAATGTAATTAAGGGTTTGAAATGTTGATACTGCCGTTCTAAGGGTTTCAATGTATTTAAGGGTTTGAATGTACTTAAGGAATCATTGTAATTAATTGACCTCTCCACATCTATGCATTTGGCTCCGGTAATTTTCTTCCCTAGTTTCTCTTTGTCACTGATGGTGTATGCTATGGTTCAATTTCACTGTGGTTGTAGTGGTTGTCAATGGTTTTATTCTTCATTCATATTAGTGGAGTCTTAACTTTGAAATTGGGAGTACTATGTTATGCTGCATTATATGGTTTGTTTTTATTACGAGTCTAGTGGTTATTAGTCATTTCATATTTTAATTTTAGGGGCTCAGATTTGAAATTGGGGGTGAATATTTAGCACTGGTTAGCTCTAGTTGTGAGAAAGGGTTTGAAAAGTTGTTATGCTGTGTTGCCCTCCTGTCCATGGTGAGAATGTAATCAAGGAATCATTGTTTTCTGTGTTTCGATTTTCCGCTCCTCTTTCAACAACTTCTGTTATAAGGGTTTGAAAGGTTGATACTATTGTTCTAAGGGTTTGGATGTAATTAATGAATCACTATAATTAATTGACCCCTCCACATCTATGCATTTGGCTCCAATCATTTTCTTTCCTAGTTTATCGATGTCACTGATGGTGCATGCTATGGTTCACTTTCACTGTGGTTGTAGTGGTTGTCAGTCGTTTTATTATTCATTCATATTGGTGGAGGCTTGACTTTGAAAATTGGGAGTACTATGTTCTGCTGCATTCTATGGTTTGTTTTTATTGCGAGTATGGTGGTTGTTAGTCATTTCATATTTCAATTTTCTTGGTAGGGGCTCGAATTTTAAATTGGGGGTGAATATTATTTGTTTTTATTACCATAGTTAGACACTGAGCCCAGAGCCACAAAGGCTACTCTAGCCATGTTGAAAACAACGTGAGTGTGTTAATTTTGGGCAACTAGGTCCAAACTCCATGTTGCATTGCTCATATAATTATGATTATATTTTTGTTGGATTCCTCTTTCATAGAGGTGAAAGATTTATCTAAAGATCATATTTTTTTGATGATCAGAACATATATTTTGATTTAATTTTCCACACATGTGCAAGGTCAACTAGATTTGTAATGTAGGCTCACAAGCCCTACAAATGTGTCACACACCCTCATTGATGGATATAAATTGGAGAGAGATGATGTCCATTTCATCATTAACTCAACACATACATTCATCTTGTGATCTGATTGGTTCATACAGCCTAGGAGAGGCTTCCCTCCTTCACATGTGTGAATCTGAACCTAAAGAAGCTGCTGCAATTTTTGGACTATTTTTAGGGTTTCTGGATAGCGTTGACCAACATTGACTTTGGGTCAACACTTGGACTTTGATTGCATTTTTTGGGCAGAAATACCGATTTTTGGAGGCCGTATTATTGGGCACAAAAATCGAGTGTGGACGTTGATTTTGACCAAATCCCATTTGACTGCAACATTGAATTTTGCGTTGACCAGTTTGGGTTGACTTGCATTGAATTTTTGGAGCTGTATTTGAGGTGTGCGTGTGAAACTTGAGGAAGGTTGATTTGGCCATTGGAGAAGTTGGTTTGACAAAATCAAGACTTTGCTAGCTAGGGAATCCTGTTGACTACTGTAACAAACATTTATCTATCCATTTGTTGGACAAGGAGAATTACAAATTTTGATATATTATTTGGCTTGTCTTTTGTTGATCTATTATTATGTTCTATAAACATTTTACTTTCATTTTATGTGATTTATAAATTGAATTGGGCCTATAAGAAAGATTGAAGTAAAATTGCATTAAACATCGAACATACCATGGTTATATAATTTTTAACATGGTATTAGAGCCGAGGTGAAGACAAAGCCCAAGATAGTGTGAAAAGAAATCAACGAAGAAGAAATACTATCAAGGAATAGTGGCCTCCACATACAAGGGTTTCAAGTCTGATGATAAGTTGACTGAAAAGTCTGATTATCATGCATGTAAGATGTCCTTGGATTTGGCTTTGGAAGATCAAGATGTCATGGACTATGTGCAGGGGAAGATCCACGAGTCTCCATCAAATGCAACGATTGCCACAAAGATGAAGTATAGAAAATGGGAAATAAAATCAAAGATGATTACCAATGATTAAATTCATAAGAACTTGGTTGCTTACATCTCCGAGCTTGGCACATCTAAAGAGATGTATGATAAGCTGGTTAGCATGTTCAGGGGCAGTTATAATAAAGTGATTTTCTTTAAGAACAAGTTGAAGAATATCAAGAAGGGAAAAGATGAATCCATCCAATCATATTTTATGAGGCTCATATAAATTAGGAATGATCTCCTTGCCATAGGAGAACAAGTAGATGATCGAGAGCTTGTCCTCATTGCTCTTGGAGGACTTCCACGAGACTAGTATGTATTTAATAATACGATTCTTAATAATATGTAATTAATGATTTTGATGAATCATTGAAGAGATGCACTCAAGAGGAGACAAGAATGATGGAGAGAGACCATCCCTCTAATGGAAATGGAGGTGACCCTACTGTCTTGGCCGCTCATGAAAAGAAGAAGAACCATGGTGGCCCGAGAAATCAAAACCATGGAAGAGTGGGGCCCAAAGTAAGGAAGGGAAGATGTTACACTTATAACAAGACTGGTCACTATGCAAGAGAGTGCCCCAATAGAAGGGACTCTCCTAGGGATGATGACAAAAACAACTTTAGGGGGAATGGTAATCAAAGGAACAACAAGTTCAGAGGAAAGAGGAAGGCTCCCTCTGATCGAAGTGGAGATGGGAAACCTTTCAAGAGGTCAAGAAATTCTAGGTACGATGAGTCTAATGTTGTTGATAATAAGACAAATGAATATTATCTTGTATCAGCCCTCTCTTCTGCATCTCCTCCTGACACCTTGGATGTCTGGTTGATTGATAGTGGCACTTCAAGGTGCCCCACTGGTTATAAATAAGTCATTTTTGATTTGATTAATAAGGATACTAATTTAGAAATGATCCTTGGAGATAATGCCACCTACCCCATGAAAGGGACAAGTGCTTTGACCCTTCATCTATCTCAAGGTCAAGTTCTCCACTTACAAGATGTGTTGTACGTACCTAATTTGAAGAAAAACCTTGTGTCTATTTCGACAATGGAAGATAAAGGATTCAAGGTGGCATTGATTAGTGGAAAGGTACACATTTGGAAGAAGAAATTCAAATAAGCTCTTACTATTGGTTTTAGAGTTGATACACTCTACCAGGTTGGAAGAAGTCTGTTGGAGGCTATGTCATGTGATACAACTCTTCAAATTGAGCTATGGAACCGAAGGTTTGCACACCTTCATTACAAAGCCCTTCCCGAAGCAAGGAAGGTGTTGATAGGGATTCCCGAGTTTAAAGATGATCATGAAGGTATATGTCAGGGTTGTGCCTAAGGGAAGCACACAAGGGGACCATTCCCCTCAAGTGTCACAAAGACACATGATATCTTGCAATTGATACATTCTGATTTATATGGTATGTTGTCTGTAACATCCTTGGGAGGATGTTATTATTACATGACTTTTATATATGACTTATCTCACAAGACTTGGATATATTTATTGAAGAAGAAGGAAAAAGCATTCAAATGGTTTTGTGCCTTCAAGGCCTTGCTGGAAAATCAAACCGGGAAGAAAATCAAAATTTTGAGGACCGACAATGGGATCGAGTATGAGTCAAATGAGTTCAATGAATTTTGCAGGGAAGATGGCATTAAGAGGGAGAAAACAACTGTGTATACTCCTGAGAAAAATGGTGTTGCTAAAAGAAAGAACAAGACCATTGTGGAAGTTGTCCATGCCATGCTATATGACAAAGGTGTTCCGAAGTTTCTATGGGGAGAAGCTGCGAACAATGCTATGTACGTTAAAAATAGATGCCTGCATTCTACTTTGGACTCCAAAATGCCTGAAGAAGTCTTCTTTGGTAAGAAGCCTGATGTATCCCACTTTAGAGTTTTTGGAAGTCCTATTTATTTTCATGTGCCGAAAGAAAAGAGAAGCAAGCTGGATGCTTCTGGAAAGAAGGGATTGTTTGTGGGCTATAGTGAAACTTTGAAGGCATATAAAATCTGTGTCTGGTCAAATATAATGGGAGATATGCCACGATGTCACCTTCGATGAAGATGCCACCCTCAAGAAAGTAAGAAATATTCTTAGCTCAAAGGAAGACAAAAAAGAAGAAGAAGAAGCTGGAAGGTAGGAAGAATCGAAGGATGGATCTATGCCTAATGTTGAAGGACCAATGGACCCTATTGATCCACCTCCTTCAAATAAGAGGAGACCATCATGGCTCAGGGACACTCTCAAAGATGCCGAGAGACATATTTCCCCAAGGGGGACATTCCGTGAAAGCAAAAAGCCGAATAGGTACCAAGGGTACCTAGTATCCATGAGTACAATTGTACAATCTAAGCGTGGATCATTTGAAGAAGCTGTAAAGAATCAAGTTTGGAAGGATGATATGCATGAAGAATACGAGTCTATAATTAAGGATGATGTCTTGGAAGTGGTCCCAAGACCAGAGGACAAATCTGTTGTCACCTCAAAATGGCTCTTCAAGATCAAGCATGGAGCTGATGGAAGTGCTAAAAAGTACAAGGTAAGATTTGTTTCCCGAGGCTTCTCTCAAAAAGAAGGAATAGATTATGATGATATATTTGCACCTGTTGCCCGCTATACAACCATACGATCTATCATCGCCCTTGTTGAAACGCAAGGATGGAGTCTCCATCAGCTGGATGTAAAGACTACCTTTTTGCATGGTTCAATAAAGGAAGATGTTTATGTGGAGCAACCTCTAGGGTTCGAAGTCCAAGATAAAGAATAATATGTATACATGCTGAAAAAATCCCTCTATCGGTTGAAGAAAGCCCCCAGGGCTTGGTATGAGAGGATAGATAACTACTTGATGAAGCTAGGCTTCACTTGAAGTGATGCTAATCGAAACCTTTATAGTGTTGATAAAGAAAGGCCTCTCATTCTGGTTCTCTATGTGGACGATCTATTCCTAACAGGTGCTGACCCTCTCATTCATCAATGTAAGAGGGAGCTAGCTTCCGAGTTTGAGATGAAAGATCTAGGACTGATGCACTATTTCCTAGGCTTGGAGGTCTGGCAAAGGCTAGGAGAGATTTTCCTTTCTCAAGGAAAATATGTCATGAAGCTACTGGAGAGATTTGGTATGGTGGACTGTAAGTATGTGTCGACACCGATGGAACTCAACTTTAAGAAGTTGTGTGGAAGTGCTACTGGGCTCAAGCTAGGAAATCCCACCGAGTATCGACAACTAGTAGGGGCCCTCATGTTCTTAGTGAACTCCCGTTCAAACGTATGTTTTGAAGTGAAAAATTTGAGTCAACATATGGTTGAGCCTCATCACATTCGCTGGATTGGTGCCAAGAATCTATTGAGATATCTTCGGGAAAAAATCAACATGGGTTGAGATACACTGCCGGGAGTTTGGGACTCCATGGATATACTGATGTCGATTGGGCTGGCAGTGTGGTGGATCGTAAGAGCACATCAAGATGTTACTTCACCTTGGGTTTTGCTTCAATATCCTAGATGAGCAGGAAGCATAAGTCAGTGAATTTGAGCACTGCTAAGACCGAATACATTGCAGCGAGTATGGCCTATTGTGAATTTGTTTGGTTGAGAAAGCTCTTTAGTGAGATGTTTAGACATGTGATAGATACCACCGTTATCCTTTGTGATAACCAGAGTGGGATTTGTCTTTCTAAGAATCCTGTGTTCCATGATCAATCCAATCATATTGATATTAGGTACCAATTTATCTGGGATATGGTACAACAAGGCACCATAAGGCTTGATCACATATGAACTGATGAGTAGGTCGCAGATATTATCACGAAGCTCCTGGGGAAGGTCAAGCTCCTAACCTTCCACGAGAAGCTTGGAATCGTCGAAATATCCTATTGTGAGGGTCCTTCCTGAGTTGGAAAATGAGCTCTAGGAGATCCAGGGGTCATGGGGATAGCTTCTTGGACGTATAAGCACACACAGGGCTAGGCTTGCCAAACCTTGTTGTGCTTCTTCCCCACCGTTATGATGTTGAGCTGGTTCACCCTTTTTTTTATCTATGCCCCACATGCATCCTACCCATGGAGTTTCAGACTCATGGGAAGTACCTCTCATTTTTCCATTCAGGCAGGAAATGTGGATAGAGACCATAGCAAGGCTGATGGACGCATCACAGATTTCCATACTCTCTATGTCTAGGATGGGTTGTGTCCAACACCTTGATTTGGGATCAAGTGTGATGAGGTTCTTACCTCTAAACTGACTTCGGGTCAGTAAAATAACTTCGGGTTAGTATGTTACTCTTTTGAGTCCATTAAGGTTTTATCCTCTATGCTAAATTCGGGTTAGTAGAGTGTCATGTATTTGTGACTCACTCTCAATTGTTTTCCCTTAGAGCCAACAAAGTATGTTATAGCAGGATGACGCAAGATTGAAGGATGATGATGATGATAGTACACGATGGTACTGATCACTGCATGGCACATGTGGACAGATGTAGTTATCCCTAGTTGAGAGGGAGTGTTAATTTTGGGAAACTAGGTCCAAACTACATGTTGCACTGCTCATATAATGATGATTATATTTTTGTTGGATTCCTCTTTCAGAGGTGCAATATTGATCTTAAGATCATCTTGATTGGATGAGAAGAACATATATTTTGATTTTATTTTCCACACATGTGCAAGGTCATCTAGATTTGTAATGTAGGCTCACAGGCCCTATAGATGTGTCACACACCCTCATTGATGAATATAAATTGGAGAGAGATGATGTCCATTTCATCATCAACTCAATACATACATTCATCTTGTGATCTTATTGTTTCATACAACCTGGGAGAGGCTTCCCTCCTTCACACGTGTGAATATGAACCTGAAGAAGCTGCTGCAATTTTCAGACTGTTTTTAGGGTTTATGGACAATGTTGACCAACGTTGAATTTGGGTCAATGCTTGGACTTTGACTACATTTTTTGGGCAAAAATTCTGATTTTTGGAGGCCGTACTGCTGGACACAAAAATAGAGGCTAGACATTGACTTCGACCGAATCCCCTTTGACTACATCATTAACTTTTACATTGACCAGTTTGGGTTGACTTGTGTTGACTTTTTGGAGCTTTCTTTGAGGTGTGTGTGTGTGACACTTGAGGAAGGCTGGTTTGGCTATTGGAGAAGTTGGTTTGACCAACTCAAGAATATTTTTTTCTAGGGCATCCCGTTGACTGCTGTAACAAACCTTTATCTATCTATTTGCTGGACAAGGAGAATTACAAATTTTGATATATTATTTGGCTTGTCTTTTGTTGATCTATTATTATGTTCTATCAACATTTTACTTTCATGTTTATGTGATTGCTAAATTGCATTAGGCCTATAAGAAAGATTGAAATAAAATTTCATTAAGCATAGAACATACCATGGTTATCTAAATTTAATAGAGTGGTCACGCTACAACAAAGGATATGGCAGATCGTGATGAGTTTATTGATGCAAATATTTTTTTGAAATATTTATGTTACTGTTGGGGTCAACCAAAAAGTGAAGTTAGCACAATTTAATTCAACTTCCAATTCTACAATTATATTTGTTTTCCTATTGACATCTCTCTGACATACTTAAGGTTGCAATGGAGACAATTTGCTCCACTTTGGATAATCTTCCTAGTTTTCCAAGCACACCAATGGATTAAATAGATATTTATACATCCAATTGACTCACACCATGCTTTACAATTTCAGTATCACACATGTTCGTTCTTTTGGTTTCAAAATATATCATGTTTATCTAGTTTACCAACAGTCTGACTGCATTTTGGATAAATCTAGTATCATATATATATATATATTTAAGAAGCTTTGATTTTTAATAGCTTTGATGTCAGTAACATTGACTATGGTTTAAACAAGATATTTTTATATATTTTTAAGATATTTATGTTACTGTTGGTGTCAACCAAAAAGTGAATTTAACACAATTGAATTCAACTTCGAATTATGCCATTATATTTGTTTTCTTATTGACATCTCTCTGACATACTTAAGGTTGTAGTGGAGAAAATTTGGTCCAATTTGGATAATCTTCCTAGTTTTCCAAGCACACCAATGGATTCAATAGATATTTCTACATCCAATTGACTCACACCATGCTTTACAATTTCAGTAGCACACATGTTTCTTTTTTTTTGGTTTCGAAATATATCATGTTTATCTAGTTTACCAACAATCTAGCTGCATTTTGGATAAATCTAGTATCATATACTTTTTTTTTTTAAGAAGCTTTGATTTTTAAGAGCTTTCATGTCAGTAACATTGACTATGGTTTAAACAAGATATTTTTATATATTTTTAAAATATTTATGTTACTATTGTGTCAACCAAAAAGTGAAGTTAACACAATTGAATTCAACTTCCAACTCTACCATTATATTTATTTTCTTATTGACATCTCTCTGACATAATAAAGGTTGCAGTGGAGAAAATTTGGTCCACTTTGGATAATCTTCCTAGTTTTCCAAGCACACCAATTGATTCCATAGATATTTCTACATCTAATTGACTCACACCATGCTTTACAATTTCAGTAGCACACATGTTTTTTTTTTTGGTTTCCAAATATATCATGTTTATCTAGTTTACCAGCAGTCTAGGTGCATTTTGGATAAATCTAGTATCATATACTTTTTTTTTAAGAAGCTTTGATTTTTAAGAGATTTCATGTCAATAACATTGACTATGGTTTAAACAAGATATTTTTATATATTTTTAAAAGATTTATGTTACTACTGGTGTCAACCAAAAAGTGAAGTTATCACAATTGAATTCAACTTCCAATTCTACTATTATATTTTTTTTCTTATTGACATCTCTTTGACATACTAAAGGTTGTAGTGGAGACAATTCGGTCCACTTTGGATAATCTTCCTAGTTTTCCAAGCACACCAATGGATTCCATAGATATTTCTACATCCAATTGACTCACACCATGCTTTACAATTTCAGCAGCACACATGTTTCTTTTTTTTGGTTTCCAAATATATCATGTTTATCTAGTTTACTAGCAGTCTAGGTGCATTTTGGATAAATATAGTATCATGTACTTTTTTTTTAAGAAGCTTTGATTTTTAAGATATTTGATGTCAGTAACATTGACTATGGTTTAAACAAGATATTTTTATATATTTTTAAAATATTTATGTTATTGTTGGGGTCAACGAAAAATTGAAGTTAGCACAATTGAATTCAACTTCCAATTCTGCCATTATATTTTTTTCTTATTGACATCTCTCTCACATACTTAAGGTTGCAGTGGAGGCAATTAAATCCACTTTGGATAATCTTCCTAGTTTTCCCAGAACACTGATTGGATTTCTTAAGTTTTATAGTTCTTTGGATTTTTACAATCTAAAGAAATCCTTGACATAACTGCATTTGGTGGTTGTAGTATATTTGGATGATCCAATTATGTCATTTCAAGAAGACACACAATGGATGAAAATGCATTCCTAATGGGTTTTGATTTGGACAACTTGGAAAACAAGAAGAGCTTTAGGTTTTTAGTTATTTTTTTATTGCTAACAAATGTTACATCTTACCATAGACTTCTTCGAGGAGAGGTTTACATGGAAAGAAGAAAATTTCTTAGGAAACTCATACATCTACAAGACTGTTGGAAAAAAAATATATTTAAGAAAAAAACTCGTAATATCCTAACATATTTAAAACTATTCACTGTCTGTTCTATGTTATTAGATGAGTTATGTAGTGTGTAGCGATGTCATCCTATGTGTTCAGGAAAAAATAACAACACACAATATCAAAGAACTAACAACATTCTTGTGTCATTGTGTCATAATTCTCCATTAAAATAGACTATAGATGTTCCTTCTAAGATCGATTTTGGTTACAATGACGCATACAGTATGAAATAAATCAACCTTCATGTGACAAAAAAAATAGACAGTCCATCCAAAATCCACATCATAATGTGGTTACAACCAAAAACATATGGCACCCCTATTCTTTATGGCCTTGAGAATCTTCAGTGCCAAACTCTGAGTTGCCTTATTGAGCGAAGTAGGTTGGCATACCTAAAAAGGGTTGATTAGGATGTGGTTGATTGTTGCCATATAATTGAGTCCAATTTGTCCCTTCCAACCATGGAGGAATTAAGTACCCATCCCTCACACTTGCACTACTAACCCCTGCAATAAGTGGAGGTGTGTGATGAGCATACATTGAATTGACACCTCCTTTGGTAGGAATATGGCAAGTGGTAAACCCCATTTTGATAGTGAGGCACTTGAATGTTTATGAGGTCTTGGAATAATGGTGTATTATCTGCAATATTTTCTAATGTGTTGGACATAATCCCAGTTTCATCAACTGTTCTTGCATCATTGTCAACCATATCAGTCATCCCTTGTTCCTTTTCAAGAATTTGTTTAGCCTTTCTGGCTTCCTTTTCCTATCTTTCCATTTGTTTTTGTTGATACTTCTCTTTCCTTGCTTTCTCTCTTTCAATCCTTTCATCTCCTCAACGTTTTACTGCAACAATACTTGCTACCTTCTTCTCCTTGGCTAGATCCTTTTTTATTTTTTCTTTGTTTTAATTCCTGAATTTCAATATTTTTATTTTTATTTTTTATTTTTTCCCAAACGGAGACTACCTAGTGTTCCTTGCTTATTTTTCATTGAAACTCTTTCTACTGATAGCTTTAGGAATCAACCAAGTAATTTCTCCACCCCGCCACCTGCATGTCATTTCTTGGCACTTGCCTTTCAGTGTTCGTGAAAATTGATTGAACTATATTGTTATATTCATCTAATGCCTTGTTATGTGCTTCATCTTCTTCCATTGAACTATTTTCCACAAAAAAATGAACAATTTCATTGTTCAATTCAACTGGTTGTGAAGGAATGTTCATGCTTTGTTCATTGGTTCTTGAGACACTGTCTTCATTCAAATTTATCATGGCTTTTTCCAACCATGATGGCGGGGTTGCTTGGCTTGGCAATTTCAATTTGTCATTTTCAATGTCATTAACAATATCAACAATGTCAATTTCAACTACATCTTCATTTTCAACTGCATGTTCAACAATGTCATTAACAATATCAACAACATAAGTTCCATGTGCTTGAGTTGGTAGAATGATCTCCATTTTTCTATCAACTTGTTCATGATTATACTGTGTTTCATATACACGCTCTTCATCATCACCATATAACTGTCCTTGGGAGAGGGAAAGCATATTATTAGCTGTAATGACATCATCATGTTCATCTACTTCTTATTTCACTTCAAAATTTGTTTGGACATGTCCTTCTTCCTGACCATCCACATTAAATGCCTAGCTACAACCATTATCATGCATAAGAGCATCATAATCCAGTGGCCAGATTCCTGTCCTCCTAAATTCAGCCTTGATATTTGAAGGTGTCAGATCCCTTTTAAAATATTTACTTGAAAACTCTGCTAGCTAGAACCTTTTCACCTCAACCCCTGGATTATTTTCCATCCATGCCGCACACTCTGAACTGAAATAGTTCTTGAAAGGGCCAAACACACTAACAACAAGCAGTTGCAATCTGTGAGTGGTATGAGCGAGCAATGTTAAAAGGTTGATGCCAAATTATTTTCTTCCTCAATTTTTTGTACAACCATGTGGCTTCCATGGACATATAATATCAATACGTGGCTGTTATTAGGTGAGTCACCACTTGGCACAGATGTAGCAAAGTGACAAAGCCAATTTAAAATAATTTCTTTAGTCATCCATGCATGGGGATGTGAAACCATGCATTCACCTGGTTCACAGTTTTGTATACAGTTTTTCAATTGTTTTTTTACCTTTGAATAGATAAAATCCTAGGATTGAAGCATCAATTTTATTGACACAACATAGAATAGTTATCCACTCCCTTCTCTTAGGAAAAATATTTGGCACGTTTTGGCTCCCTCTCTTGGAAATTACCTGCATGCCACAATTCCTTCCTCCCTTTAAACCTGTTTCATCACAGTTCCATATATGGCATGCGCCGTAAGAATGTTTATCATATGCACTAGAAAGAGTGTCATAGAACTTACATACAACTACAGGGCACAAACTTAATGCTATGTCTCTATCAAGGCCCTCAACTGTATGCAATACAAGGTTTGGATGCATTTTTTTAAACCCAAACCACCATGATTTACCAGGAAACCCATCTTTGAATGGGTTTGGCCTCCCTTGACAGATTTGAGCAACTGTAGATTTGAGTTGTATCAAATCTATCCCATGTCCCAATTAGGCCATTTATTTACACCACTCAACCACCTTGGCCTCCTCCTCTTTAGTCATAATGGTAAGAGGCCCTCTAAATTTGGTATGAGTGAGCCCATTTATCCAATAATGTATTGATGAGGGAGGAATACTATGTTTTTTTGCAGATGCCCGAACTGAATATCCATTAAACTCTATGTCGTCAATTGTAGCTAATATATATATATATATATATATATATATATATATATATATATTTTCAACCTCTTATATCATTGATATTTTTAGTTGAACTTTCCCCTTGGACCGTGGTTGACTTTGGCTTTGTGGGTGATGGTGTGATAACATCAGCTTCAAACACATGGTCATCCTCAACAACATTTCTTGGAGCATTGTTGACATTCACATCACCTGTCCTGTCCTCATCTGATGAAGTGCATCGCAACTGGGCACCCCTGGTCAGTCTCCTTCCACTTGGTTCCTTTTTTGGTTGTTGATCTGGTAGTTACTTTTCTTTGAATTAATTTGTTTAGCCTCATGTTTATCATTATTGTTATTCATAATCACCAAAATATCTAGGCATGGAGGAATTTGTAGGCTTTCCTTGCTAAAGGAATTTACTGTTGATCTGGTCTAGCTACTGTTGTTTGAATTCATTTAAATCCTTAAATCTTGAAAACTGTAAAGTCTCCATTTAAACTATGAAAAGGTTGGATACACTCACATACATCCTAGGTTTGGATTGGGAAGACATGGTAATTTTGCAAGTTGTTTGGCTGCTGAGGGTAGCCTTAGCTCTGTTCTCTGACCTAGTTATAAAGTGCACTACCTAGAAAAATAAGTTTTTGCTATAATATAGTTAATTTTGTTGTTTTATATGTTCAAAATTATAGAGAATTGAGTTGGTCCCTCATATCATTTCCTAGATGATTTAGAGAAACCCAAATACACTCCTAGGTATCATAAAACCCTTGCAAACAGTTGGTCTGGTCAGCTCAATATTTTGACGTTTATTTTCTTGCTGATGTTTTTAAATGGCATCACAATGACAAACTTATTGTACAATAAATTATACATTCTCTATGAATATATGGTAGCCAAAAATAATTAGTAGTGATAATTTTCCAGCCATTTTCACTCCCATTAGACTTTATCTCTCATCACTGAGTTGTAAAAACGACATAGTGGTGAGCTAAGGAGACTTTAAAGTCTGACAATGTTGGAGACACTCACAGACATCCTAAGTTTGGATTGGGAAGACATGGTAATTTTGCAAGTTGTTTGGCTTTTGACAGTAGCCTTAGCTCTATCCTCGAACCTAGTTATAAAGTGCACTGCCTAGAAAAATAAGTTTTTGCTGTAATATAGTTAATTTTGTTAATTTTGTTGCTGTATATGTTCAAACTTACAGAGAATTGTGTTGGTCCCTTATATCATTTCCTAGATGATTTAGTGAAACCCAAATACACTCCTAGGTATCATAAAACCTTTACAGATAGATGACCAACTCAATATTTTGATGTTCATTTGCTTGCTGATGTTTTTGAATAACATCACAGTGAAAAACTTATTGCACAATAAATTATACATTCTCTATGAATAGATGGTAGCCAAAATAATTAGTTGTGGTAGTTTTCCAACCATTTTCAATCCCATTAGAATTAATCTCTCATCATTGAGTTGTAAAAAAAGACATAATGGTCAACTCAATATTTTGATGTTGATCTGGTCTAGCTACTGTTGTTTTAATTAAATTAAATCCTTAACTCTTGAAAACTTTAAAGTATGACAAGGTTGGAGACACTAACATACATCCTAGGTTTGGATTTGGGAAGACAGGGTAATTTTGCAAGTTGTTTGGTTGCTGAGGGTAGCCTTAGCTCTGTTCTCGTACCTAGTTATAAAGTGCATTGCCTAGAAATATTGATAACATTGATAACATTGATAAAAAATGCAACTGAGAGAAATGACAAATATCATTGTTTTGGTCATAATTTGGTGAATATTTTTTTCTACAATATGTTTAATCTATTGTTTTAAATGGTATTGACAAGTTGTTATTTACAACAACAATCAAGCTCTCATTGTAAAAAATACAGACTTTACAAACCTATTGGATACTTGCTTGCACTTAGTAGGCATAATATGGTGAGAGGTCTTCCCTTATTGAAAAAAAAAAGATTTTTTATGTAGTTGTTTAGACAAAGAAAAGAACATAAACCCCACAAGTACATATTGGGAAACTGCTACATTGGACCAGGTGCACATTGATTTCTATGGACCCATGAAACCTAGTGTTAGTGCAATCCAATATTTTCATATTTTTGTAAATGCTCACTGGAAACAAACGTGGGTATACAACTTTAAGACAAAATATCAATCCTTTAAAATATTCAAAGAATTCAAATCCCATGTGGAGTGACAATCTGGCTGCCACATTCATCTCCTCAACTCAAATCAAAGGAGATAATACACTGGTGATGAGATCTAACATTCTTAAAGTGAATGGCATTCATCAGCACCTGAATGTTGCATATACATCACAACAAAAAGATGCCATTGAGAGCTAGAAGTGTATCATTATGGAAATTGTGCACAACATGATTGCAAAATCAAACTTGGATTGGTTATATTAGGTAGAAGCAAATTTCACATCAGCTTACTTACTGAAATGTGTACCTGCCAAAGCACTTGACGAGATCACACCACATGAAACAAAGGGTGGGTATAATCCTTCTAATTCATTTCTTAATGTTTTTGGTTGCAAATATCATATGTATGTTCCAATTAAGAAGGTAGATAATTAAGTATTTACAGTGTACATTTATAGGGTACAATAAAGAGTCAAAAAACCTACCCACACAAAGATCCTAAAATCAGGTAAATATACATAATCCGCATATGTTGTATTTGATGAGAAGGGTGAGTCAATTCGTGCTCCACACAGTGAAAGGGTGAATATTGGTGAAAGATCATCGCATCTTCTAAAAATGACGATGAACTTCATCTTATTCACTAGAAATTTAATATAAATTTCATCTAGATTGGTTTCTTGCCTCAACAAAATATGACAAGTAATGGAAGGAAGGGAAGCATAAAGTAGTTTCTATGTCTATTTTTTCCATTCCAATTTTGTCACTGATAGCGAGTTGAGCAAGAACCTGCTATCATTTATCACTGAATTCTTTGCCATTGTTTATTTCCTCATGTCATCAATTTATGCTATAAAGCCTAGACAACCTTTGATCGAAATATGGGAAAAATAGTTTTGCTGTGTTAGCTCCCTCATTAGTTAAATAAAAATGTGTTTACGATAGTCTCAAGTTAGCCAATTGTGAAGGGGTTTATGTGTGAAGTTTTTAAGTGTCTTTGATGAGAAATTTATGAGTTAATTAGATTTTAAAAACTCATGTAAAACAAATAAAATGAAGAGAAATAATACAAAACATACATATTACACAATAACTGATAACAGATTTCACCCTTCCTGGGCTACATCTACATAGACCTGCTTCAACTGGCTAGGCCCTCTTGGGATTAATGGTCAAATGTATGATTACATGAAACTTCAGTACTCCAATGGCTTTGGAACATGCTCCATTGGATTTAGAAGACCTAAGAATCTCAAAAATGAATATTCAATCTCTGAAAATAGTCTCTAGATGATCTAGGCATGACCTCCTCTCCTAGTGGCCCTTGGCTTCTATATCTTCAATGTGGAAAAAACACTTTCATAAGTGCTCCAACGCCTCTGCAACCTATTCCATTGTGTTCATAGCATCAAAATCATCTAGAATGACACTTCTTGAGTCTAATTTGGTCGAAAAATGCTCCATTTATGCCTCATTCAATTCTAGCATAGGAAACCCCACTAAAACTGGAACAACTCCAGCTAGCACCTCCAAATTTGGAGTTGGCGCCAAAATTGGCAGAATCGCCAAACTTAATCTGTGATTAGCGCTAACAATCTGGCTTATCCCTTAATCTTGCACTTAAGTTCAATCTGTGTTTAATTAAGGATTAACACATAAAAATTGGGATTAAGGTTAATTAAACCCATTTAAATGTTTAAACCTCCACCATTAAGGTTGAGCGCTCCACCATTACACAGTTTGAACCATAAATAAACATGCGCTGCCATAAGGGTTAAGACCTAAGGCTATGGTATGGTGGTAATGACGTGTGTTTGTGTGGGGGAGGTCACGGGTTTGACCCTGACCTCCGCCCAGCGTCATACAAATTTTTTGTCGCCAAAATTTGAATTTCAATTTTCCATCCAAAATTAACCACATTCGGCCTTGGAGGTGGGGGCACGTGGCGGCCTCTAGACTTGCCACGTGTCTCTTCCCATTGGATTAAATTAAACCAATCAAAATTTGACATATAACCTAGAGTACGAAGCCACCCACAATTCGAAATGTGTCATCACGTTATTGGGCAGGAGAAAAACCCAATTTTTTGGCTTTTGAGCTTGTTTGACCATTTTTTTGAAAATTCGCCCGTTTGACACGGTGATCAGCGGGCTTTAAATTCCTCATACAGACTCTATTTTGAGTGAAACGAATTGCACCGAATTCCTGGCGACGGGCCGGATCCGGTCGTTTTAGTTTGGTGCAATTATGAGCACTTTGATTTTTTGGCAATTTTTTCCCCTAATCCAGATTCTGATCACTCCTTCCCACTGACATGCTTTTGGACCCACAAAATTTGGTTATCTCATAAGAGTTGAATACTATTTTCTTTCCCAAGTTCTATCATACTAATTCTACTTGGAAAAATCTCCATGACAACCACTTGGGTTCACTGACATGCATTGCCTTGCAAATGGCTTGGTTCTTCAACCAATGTTCTTCTTTTGCTGCTGACCCAGTCCAACACTTTCTTTCTGCTTGCTGACTAATAAAACACTTTTCTGTACCAAATCGATATCTTAGCGCTTGGATAACGAACTGATGGCCTTCCCACTGAGAATCATGTTCCTCCTTTGCACAAACATGCATTCGATGCAAGCTTCTCCTTGGAAACCACTTTTCCAAGTTAAGCCCATCTGAGTGAACTACATCAATGAGTTCTAAAATCAGCAATAATAAGAAAAGAAATGACCATTATTTTACCTCCACAGTTCCAAATTCCACATATGGAAGAATGCATTCACCATATCCTTCTCTTCTTGGCGTCAATGCATAAAATGGTATACAATGGCTGCAAATTCTTTGACATCTTGTCCCTCTTTCCATCATCCTCCAGTTTGACATGCTTTTCATGCCATGGATTTTAAAATGAAGGCTAAACATGAGCCTCTTGCTCAAGAGCAGAACTTTCGAAATTCCTGCGACATCTTGTCACAAACACAACCATCAATCTGAAAAAACACATCATGCAAGAAACATAACTTGATGACATATCCTTTTTCTCCTTTAAAGAAACAAATTGCACATCATGTGAACATCACCATGTACTCTTACATCTTGGTGTCAAAACTCATCGACCAAACACAAGTCAAAAAAACATGCCTCTTCAAACAACTGACTCTCAAGTCAAGAAAAAGCATGTATGAAAACACTCAACTCTCTCACAAGTACATTTACAAGTACAAGAATCCCATTTACATGTACAAGTAATGAAAGAGCTGAAATGATAAATCTTGCTCCAACAAAGTGAGTCAACATACTCCACTTTCAAAATACCTTCTTGGCACAAACATGCAACATAGTTTCAACAGAAAAGAAATGCATTCAATCATCAAAAGACATGCAAGGCCTTAAATGGATAAGAAATCTAACCATCTCTTACCGAACCATTTCAATGGCGCTTCTTTCAGCTACATTTCATCATGCAAATCATCCTGACCCACATTGATTATGGAATCCTCTTTTCCATTCTTGTCAATATCTCTCTCCACCTTCTTCAAATGTTGTGGATGACTTGCTGGATACAAAGTCCAACACTTGTCTACAAGATGACCTTGCTTATGGAAATGAGTGCAAAACAATTGCATCTTCTTTTCAACATGTTTTCCATTATACAGTGGACCTTTCGATTTCTGCCTCCTTTGTTTAGAAAGTTTTATGTGCATGGTTATCTTCTTCCAACATATTGAAAAATTATGGTTATTCAAACCACAAAAGGAACATGCAAACTTTCTCCAAATCTTATGTGAATATTTACCATGTTTATCATAATAAAAATCAACTTGATTAAAGGAATATTTATACCTTGACCATTCACCTTTGTCACCTTCTTGAGGAGGTGAATTTTATGAGGTAGTGGCTCTCTTCAGAATACCAAAAATGCATTTAATGGCTTTAGAGATTTCAACATCCTCTTGTTCGCCATTCTCATTAGCTGCATGCTTATGATCATCTTCTTGCAAAGTGGGTGTAAAACTGTTGCATTCGTCATGAACACAATCTTCACGAAATTGAGGTAATGAACATGTAATGAAATTCCTTCTTGGAACACCTTCATGTGCCTCCTTGAATTTGGAGCATTCTCCATCATTTTTTCCATAACCAAAACCCAAATACATTGGCCTTTCCTCAACAAAAATTGGCTCATATCCCATTTTCATCAATAATTTAGACCCTATTCATGAAGCGTGTCTTTCAAAAGAACCTACACATTCATCTTGAGAAGAAATAGAAGATAAAATTGATTTTCATACCTCTTTTTCAAGCACATACTTGGCTAAGGTTTCCTTGACATCATGGAGTTGAGTCTTTGTCTCATGTATCTTTTCAAGGGTTTCATTTGCAACATGGAGCTGAGTCTCCATCTCATGCATCTTTTTAAGAAGTTATTGCTTCTCCTCCTTCATGGAAATCAACTTCTCTTGAAGTATAATGCTCTCCCTCTTATCTTCATACATCTCTTGCACCATATCATTCATGATGTAGAGCTTCTGCAACAACTCTTTATCAAAGAGTTTTAATATGGAAGATTGACTATAAAAAATGCTTACTGAAGTTGCCATCACACTTGTAATGCACACCAAGCTTCTTTGATGTGATTTGAGAACTGATTACTCAATTTTACCTTCTCTTCACACACATAAACTTGCACACAGTTAAATTATCCTTACACAAATTCAAAACCAATAGCTAATTCTTCTAGCCAACCTTGGCTAAAATGAGCTAAACCATGCTTTGATACCGACTTGATCTTAATATGGGAAAACCAGTTTTGCTATGTTAGCTCTCTCATCAGTTAAATAAAAAATTGTTTAGGATCATCTCAAGTTAGCCAATTGTGAAGGGGTTTATATGTCAAGTTTTTAAGTGTCTTTGATGAGCAATTTATGAGTTAATTAGATTTTAAAAACTCATGTACAAAAAATAAAATGCAGAGAAATAACACACAACATACACATTACACAACAGTCGATAATAGAGTTCACCCCTCTTGGTCTACATCTCCATGGACCTACTTCAACTAGCTAGGCCCTCTTGGGATTAATGGTCAAATGTATGATTACATGCACCTAAAGTGTTCCAATGGGTTTGCAACCTGCTCCATTGGATTCAGAAGACCCAAAAACCTCAAAAATGACCATTCAATCTCTGAAATGGTCTCAAGCTAATCTAGGCATGACCTCCTCTCCTGGTGGCCATGGGCTTCTTTGATCTTCAAAGTGGAAAAAACACTTTCAGAAATTATCCAACACATTTGCAACCTATTCCATTGTGTTCAAAGCATCAAAATCATCTAAGAATGATTCTTCTTGAGCCCAATTTGGTCGAAAAATGCTCCAGTTATGCCTCATTCAATTATGGACTAGGAAACCCCACTAAAACTAGAACAACTCCAATTAGCACCGCCAAATCTGGAGTTGGCGCTGAAAATTGGTGGAACCACCAAACTGGCCACCAAACTTAATCCGTGATTAGCGCTAAGTTAAGCATGATTGGGGCTAACAATCTGGCTTATCCATTAATCCCACACTTAATTTTAATCTGCTGTTAATTAAGGATTAGCGCATAATCATTGGGATTAGGGTTAATTAAACCCATTTAAATGTTTAAACCTCTGCCATTAAGGTTGAGCGCTCCGCCATTACACATTTTGAACCATAAATAAACATGCGCTGCCATAAGGGTTAAGACCTATGGCTATGGTATGGTGGTAACAACATGCGTTTGTGTGGGGGAGGTTGCGGGTTCAACCTCGACCTCTGCCCATTCTCATACCATTTTTTTGAAAATTCGCCTATTTGACACTATGATAAGTGGGCTCTAACTTCCTCATACGGACTTCGTTTTGAGTGAAAAGAAATGTGCCATATTCTTGGAGTTGAGCCGGATACAGTCGTTGTATTTTGGTGCAATTATGAGCACTTTGAATTTTTGGCAAATTTTGGCCCCTAATACAGATTCCGATCAACCTTTTTAAAGAATCATGTGGAGTCTCCTTGTTAATTCAGGTGGTCATCTAGTTGTTCTTAAAATGTAGCTGGGAGGCTCATTTTCCGAATAATTCTGAATGAGAGGAACTAGTTTTTATAACATTGTTTTGGCTTTGGGATGAATGTCTAGAACTTGAGATGAAGTCCTTCCCGCTTGGAAATTATACTGTAGAAAAGGATTAGTGTTCAACTATAAAATAGATCTATTCTTTTTCATCTGTAGCTATCCATACTAGCCAATACTTTGCATTATGGTTGTGTCGTATTTTCCAGTCAACTTGAAAATGATTTAGAATATAGAAAAATAGAAAAAATCTATATTTTCATGAAAATAAAACTATAATAAAACTGAAATAAAGACTTAGAAATGAAGATAAAATTGTAAGAAAATTGAAATAAAGACTCAGAAATGGAAATAAAATTGTAAGAAAATTGTGCTGTAAATGAAAAAACTAACTTGAATATACTGTGAAATGTTTTGGGGTGTGTTCTGTGCTGGTTTGTCTCTAGGGCTGGTGAATAGTTTGAATGTGAAACATGCAAATTCAACGATGGGTTTATAGTTTTTTTCACTTGAATTTAATTGGTGGAAATGATGGACATGGATTGCAATGGCTTCATTTTTTATGTGTGATCATGATTGATTTTGGTGTGATCCAATGGTTGGGAATTTGTTTTTGTTGATCCATGTGCTTTGATTTGTTTTAATGGGAAATAGAATAGGTTGAGTGTCATTTATTGAAATTATTAGGTGGGTGTCATTTATTGTACACAGTGGGTTTAAATGTTGTTATTAGGTGGGTGTCATTTATTGTACACAGTGGGTTTAAATGTTGAATAATACAACAGTTATGGTTGGCATAGATTAAATTTTATTATGTGCAAGTATGGATATGCAGTTGGGATATATAGCATCAATTCTGATCAGTGGGGTTGAAGTGACTGCTACTTTGTATTTATGGAATAGACCATTTTGGAAGGATTAATGGTTTTATGAGTTTTCTAGTTGAGCCGATATGATTTGTACTCATAATACTTAACAGAGTATTTGTGGACAGTTGTGGGCCTAGTGACGTTTTGGGAAAGTTTGGACATAATTTAAAAGATATTTGGAATTAATGTTATTTTTTTTATTTAATTATTGGTTACCCATATCTCAATTTCTGGTGGGTTGGTGGGACCAGCACTATAACAATTATTGGTACCTGCACAACATTAGACATCTCTCCCCTAGAACAAAGGCTTTGAAGGAATTCAGCCGGATCCATGACCTTAGGCAATATATCAATCCCCAATTACAATAAATCCTCCCACCTTCCCATTTGTACCACCTCCTTTCACAACTGGAAAAAGGATGATACGTAGTGAGATCACACCTTCCACACGAATGGACATGTGAGGTGGCAGTGCCAAAGCCAGATAGTGACAATGAAAAGCATCATTTAATTCCTCTATTCCCATTACCACGAGCTTCTTTCGAGGTGCCGAATGACCCATTTTCACTGAGAACATTTGATTTTCACGGAATTGGCCCCAAATTTCCTAACTCCACCAATTTTTTTTATAGTTCCTTGCTCCATTTCAGATCCTTTCTTAGCCATCTTGTAGGCCTCATCATTTAGGGATCTTAGAATATGAGGGAGGGAGATCTCATCAAAATTGCCTCATTGGAGATTTGCCTAATAACAATAATAGAATCTCTCACAACCTTTATTTTCTTTGTTCTTTTGCTTATGGCTACCTCAAACCTTTTCACAAAGCCAAAATTTAGCTTGATTGTTTGTTGTTGTTTCTAGGCCCCAAGAAAAACTAATAAATCATTTTTTCCCCTGGGCAATAGATGATCCCTCCCATTTCAACTGCCCTAGTAACAATTATTTTTTAAATTATTAAAAATACATATATATTTTTTAAAATACATTTTTTCTTAGTGTTTGATGCAATTTTAATGGTATGAATGATGTTGATGCTCAAAGATTATTTTGGAATAATGTGTAGTATTTCTACATAGTATCAAACACCTCAATAATACTACACAATTTTCTAGAAAAGGGCTCTGACTATGAAAAGTTACAAGCTAAAATATGAATGATTTTTTTTTGAAATTATTAAAAAACATATATTTTTATATGTCCCCCCAATGTTTGATCCAATTTCAATGATATGAATGTATTGTCCACATTTTGATGATATCATCATAATTATGATGACATTATCTGTGGGATTATTTTAACATTGAGGTGTATTGACACAATCAACACAAAATGTTGTTGTTAAAGTTAACTATGCCAACTATAATTAGAATTATGATGTAAATAAACAAGGCAACATATATGTGATGCTTTTTACATTTGTAATGTATTTTTTTACATAATTTCAACAATTTTAACAATGTTTTTCTATCTACTTTCAATATCATTTTTTAATGTTTTTTATATATTCAAAATACTTTTCAAGTTAATAATTTCAAAATAGATTTTATTTATTTTAAATATATTTTTAGATTGTACTAATATTTCTTTAGTGGATGTTATTGTAAATATAGTTAACTAGGCCAATATCAAAAAACGATTTCTAGGTTAAAGGAGTTTGGTGATGGTAAATGTTAAGATTGCAAATGAAGAGTTTTTAAAGTTTTTAGTTCAAAAGCATTGTAGATATTTTGGAAACAGTGAAGGGCTGCCGATTTAAATTGATATAATGGTAAGATTTCTCCAAGTTGTACCTCATCAGTAACACAACAATCATACAATCATGATTAGGCTTCCTATCATATACTTTACTGATACCATGACATAACACTGTCAAATAACATGCAACCTGATACCTATATGTATATACACTACATATAATGTCTTTTTCCAAATCAACTAGAGATGATAAGGAGGTTCTCCTCCTTATGGTCTGCATATTATGGAATCAACAATACGGTTATCTTGTTTTATGGACCTGCTTCACATAGACCCAATCTACATAGAGAATTTATTTATTATATTAGACATCATCCTGTTAACTACTATAAAGCTGTCACATACTTGTTGTAAATTGATTATAGCCTTATCATAACCTGCAACCTCCTTCTGCCCAAATTTTTTATCTAATATTGCATACATTTCCTGTACTTCTAGGTGTGTTTTGTCTCTAATATGAAAAATATGAACTTGTTTATTGATCTTGATCCAACTACATTCATGATCCCTTTTAATCTTCCCATCATTCATGATTTTCTCTCTTTTTTTTTAACAGTAATTCCATCCACCAATTGTAGTATAAATGTTTGTTAGAACCACATAAAGTACATTGCCATTAGGATTCGTATTAAAATAATGTTCTACCATGTGTTCATCTAGTTTTATGTTGTTTTGACTTTTACAAGCGCTAAGCAAACACCTATACACAAAATCATCAAGATTTATTAGTATATTATTGATGAAGTATTGTACTTCATCCAGGGACCTATCATGCCCACGAAGGTTAACCATACAACCCTGATATTCCACAATTGTCTTGATGCAACAATGGTACCTCATGCATTCAAAGTTTTGTAGACCATCATCAAGTAAACTTGCATGATAGGAATGAGACATCATTTAGGCTTATGCTAAACATCATTTGTTCAAAAGTTTCAATGACTTCCTTGCCTCAACCGATCTGGGCATATCTTCTTATCACCTCTCTCTCTCTCTTAGACAATTTATTAAACAAATTGCATGCAAAATACATACTTTTGCCTATACGTCGACAACGAATTCCCTACCACACATTGAACGTGATCTCACTATTAACTACATCTTGATGTATTTCCTTGCCCAATTCAAGAAAACTCAAAGAAGCACACACCCATAAAACACTTTCGTTTGTATTGAAATCCCACCTCTTGCATGTGGTGCAACAACGCCAATGCTTCTCAACATTTCCATGTTTATAAACGCATATATATAGTGATAAGATTCGCCAAATGTAACAACAATATATTTAATTAAATGTATATAAAGGCATACATATATAGAGTTTCATACACGTATGCTTCATGGCATTAAACCATTACATATGCATAATTAAATATGTTCGATAACCACATATTTTACAACCAACAGGCCCTTAGTAACCTAATCACCATATAAATATATATAACGACAAATATAGATGTGCATATTATAAGTAAGAAAGCAATGTAAGATGAGTATATATATAACATCATTTTATGTATGTAGTGTAGTTCTGTATTTCTCTCACACATATTCCCCATGATTTCAAATGAATTTTCATGCACAAAATATGTATATATAAATATGAAATTGACCCATGGTCATTGATCACACGTACCAAGAATACAGAGATTGAAGAGCTAGTTTATATATATATATATATATATATATATATAAACCAGATCTTTTATAATTCGCATAGTTATTAAACAAGCCTATATAATCCCCGTAGAAATTATTGCACAATCATTAGTAGAACCTATTTACGCCTCATATAAACACCAATTGCATTAAATGTATCATGTGGCGTATATCAATTATGTATTATACATACGCATTCCAAAAGTTTACATTATATATATTTAAAACATGAGACACACCCCAATTTATGGCATCTTGTATTTTATAATATGGGATTTGTTTATATATCTGTTTGATGATTGATGCATTATTATATTTTATAGAAAGAAATAAGAAAGAAATTATTTTAATGTTTATGAGGTTAAATAAAGTTTATGGGATAGATTGCTTCTTCATTTGGTTGATGTATTCGACCTTTTTCTTATGAAGTCTTACAATAAATGCTCTAAGCTTCTCGACAAACTCCTCGCTGGATAAATTATCCCAAGAGCCAGCTACCACAATATCAACATAACTTTCCATGTTGTCTTTGAAGGTCCCACATTCTAAAATGAAATGTTTTCCTGTTTCTACTTTTCTGGAAGAACAAAAAATACATACTCTTTCCTCCCACACTTCTTTTGGCCTTTTCCAGCGCCCTGTTTCACGACGGAGTTGATGAGAATTAGTCTTTAACTAAGCAATAAGAATTTTGGCTCTCCAAGAAATATTGGCCTCTATGTACGCTTTTTGTTGATGATTATGAGTGAGATTAAACAGTTCAATATAGTACTTTTTCTTTCTCCCTAGCTCCTTATCCCAAGTACGCTCATGGAACTTATCCATAAAAAAAGATTTTATCTCTTTACTGTTTATTAGATACATGTTCAAGCAAATACCCCATTTACTAAACCATTTGTTATTTTGCTGCATCAAAGTCTTCTTTCTTTTGCACAATATGTCATTAAAGACAACCTTAGGCCATCTACCCTCTTCCATTTGCTTAATTTTTTTTAAATACCTTATGGCTCGAACCATAGAAATTGCTTCAATATGAGCAACCCCTATTTCACTTAACAAGATAGCATAAACTCATGGTGCCACGTATATGTTGCTTGCCACACAATCCCTCCATGAAGATTTTGACGCGAGAGGGCCCACTCTAATCCCTCAAGCAAAACTGGAAACCATTATTTATTACTTGATTATTGTTATAAATTTTTATTTTCTAGTACACATATATAACTTTTATTGTTGTTGTAAAGATTTTTATTTTCTAGTATTCGAGATATATATATATATATATATATATATATATATGCCAAATTGTATTGGTGATCATGAAGTTAATCCTACGAAGGAAAATCATGATACTAATATAATTGAGAATGTCATGCTAAATAGATTGATAAATGACAACTTTATTGTGATGGATAATATTTTTGATGGTGTTCATGATGTACTTTTGCATGATAAGACCAAAAATAATGTATATCAAGGCTCAAGGAAAAATCTTCTAAAAAACTATATATCAAGGACAAATATTCTCTCTACTTTTTTGTTGTTTGTGAAATTGGAAGTATTGAATGGTTTGTCAAATACTTGTTTCAAATAGATCTCGAGGCATGCAATATAATTCTTCATACATGAATACTTTTTTTTTAGATTTCTATTTTTAGTGTTAATCTTATAAAGGATGCAATATTGGTGATATTCACTACAATATTTTCAAAGTGAATATTATCTATTGTTAGGCGGTTTTCTCCTACCATTGTCAAATATTTTATGTTGTACATACTAATAATTGTCTCTCATTATAAAATATATAGGTACAAAATATGTAATTATTGATGCACGTCCTAATGACAATATTACATATTATGGACAACATGAGACAAAGTTGAAATGCCAAAGTGGATATCGAACCAACCAAGTAACAACTATGGTGCCCTATAAGGTTCTTTTTTTTATTCCCATAATTCCATGTATCCAAATATTGTTTAGGTACAAAAACATAGAACAATTTATGGATTACTACAATGACAGAAGCGAAGAGAAGATGATATTATGTGAAATACCTATATATAACACCACATTTAGAGATATTGAGGAAAGATGGTCAATTTTAAAATAAGAACCTCATAATGTTAGACTTTCATTGGAAACTGATGGTGCCAATTTGTTTAGAGACTTGAGATTGATCCAATGGATCAAATTTATGCTCAAAATTAAAAGTTATTGGAATGGAATGAAATTTGTGCGCTTACGTAGATCGTCATTATGAATCCATCGCAATTCGATTTGCGCAAAACCGACTCCGTATGCTCCTGCAATTGTGATTTGTTCGTTTGGGTAAACAACAAAAAATTTGTTTTAGATGTACAGGGCTGCTCAGTCAACAATCCATACTGTTGACTGGACCCTGATTGTTCATGGTTGACTTGAATTTTTCGGCCTATGGCAGTGTACCACTTGTCGCATTTAGATTGGTTTTGAATTGGAGCATTTTCATTGGTTTTTGGTCATACCAACCAGGGAACGCCACGTGGGCCAAGCAAAGGTTGCCACGTGGCGCCCTAGTGGCCAACTAAAATTTTGGTATTGGCGGAAAGCACTCTAGCGAAATTGAATACTAAACCTTCAAGTAGCAAGACCGACACCCAACCAACATGCCACTCATTAAAAATTAACATGTATAGTTTAAAACTTCTATTTAAAGGTTATGTGTGCGATGTTTTAGGGGTGGGTCGGGGCTAGCCCAACCCTGGTCACCGCGCCAATGGGAAACAAGGGGCGGGACCAGGGGCTAGGGCTTAGCCCGCCCCCTGATTTATAATAAAATATTAGGTCCATAGGCAACATTGGGAACATTAAGTATCCCATGATTTGTGCCGGTGGTTGGAGAAAAAGTCACTTAGTTAGCGCTTTTTGGGGCAAAATTGTAGAACGCTTTGCAGGTAGGTTGAAATTGTAGGATGAATTGCTGGAAAACTTGTGGAAGTCATAACTTCTTCAGTTTTTATCCCTTTTTCAAGAAGAAAGAGGCTAGACACAGGTTTTTAACAGTTCTGATGCCATTAAAGCTATCAATATATCTATTTGAGCATTGTAACTTGATGTAAACACCATTTTTTGAGCATAATGAAAGAGGCCTAACCATTGGAAGTTGGGCGAGGAGACATAGCTCAGGAGGGGTGAAATCATTCATCATTTTATGCTGTGTGTTTAATGTTATGGTGATATTGTCTTATGTTTAAAAAAGAAAATGAGCTTTAATTCCATGTTTATGTGTTTAATAATTTGACAAAAGAGGCTTAAAACCCTTATCAAACACTTGCAAAATTTTACATAATCCTCAAGAAACTTCACATACATATTAGTTTGGTATCAAAGCTTAGGTTTTCTTTGTTTCTGTGAGGGTTTAAATGTTTGAAAGTGTATGTGATGCTTACAAGGTTGAAGCTCAAGAGAGGAGAAGGAAATCTTGTTGTTGCAAGTCCTCAAGTTAGGTCAAGAACAAGGAGAGAAAATTTGCCGCAATATCCACCACAAATTCTACCTCAAGTTGTAGCTGAAGCTTCAACAAGTATGTCACATGAAGGAGAGCTTAAAAATATGTCATAGGATGAAAAATCCTTTAGGAAAGCATTCTTTGATATGAAAATAATGGTGAAATTTCTCTATGAGGAGATAAGCACAATGATGCAAGGTGAGAGCTCTAATCCTCCAAAGGGAGATAAGTCTTCTAAAGAAGATGGAGGAGATGGAGGCAAGACTCCAAAAGGGAATGGTGAAAATACTCTTTTGACACCACCATTCTCTTCACCTCCATCCTCACCACCATCTTCTCCATCAGCTTCTTCCACAACAAGCCCTTCACAAACACCCCCACATTCTCCAAGATGTAAGGGTAAAAATCCATTTCTAAAGCTTCACATTAAGTTTGATTTGCCTATGAATGATGGAAAGGAAAATGCTGAAAGATTAGACAATTGGGTTCGTCAACTTGAAGTGTATTTAAGCATACAAAGAATCAAGGATTATGACACCAAGATTCAACTTGCTTCATTAAGATTGGAGAGTGCAACATTTATATGGTGGGAAGCCAAAACTCAAGAGGACATGAAGAAAAATGGTAATGTCTTAACCTATTGGAATGATTTTGATGTTGCCTTGAGAAGACAATTCTATCCTGCCTTGAGAAGACAATTCTATCCATTAGCATACATGCAAAAGGATATAGTGGTTTGGCAAAAATTTCGTCAAGGTAAAGGAGAAAGTGTGCAAAACTATACTCAAGAATTTAGGAGAAGATCACTAATATTGGGTGTAGATTTGGCATCTCAAGTAACTTTGTAGAAATACATTGGCCTAAGACATACTATTCTCATGTTTAATCCTTCAAATTTAGATGAAGTTTGTGTTCAGGCCACGCATATAGAGGCAAGAGGGAAACATATTTCAGATTAGACAAGCGAGAATACTATTATACAAAATTTTAATCTACGGATAAACTAAATTCCATGAGTGTGGTGTTCCTTCATTTAGAACAACAGAGGAAAGAAAACTACTATTTTCTCTTTCTTTTAGTATCATTTTTATTGCATTTCATGGTCAATTTTTAGGTTTTTGAGACCCTTAGGGTAAATATACTACGCTTAGAGGGAAACACACCCTTGAATATCAAAATGTGTGTTGCAGTGCATTGAAATTGAAGGCCAGATGCATTGCAACGCTCTGTCCCTTGACTTGGGGTGCATTGGGCACAATTTTCATTTTTGTTTCTTGCTATGTGCCCAAAATTTCCCAATTTTTTGCCATGAAATGGATCCTAATGAAGCTTATGATTGTGTTTCAGGTATTCATCGGATCAAAATGACGATTACGTGGAGAGAAAGAGAACATGAAGAACAAAATATGATTGCCTTAAACGATCCAGGTACAGGAAGAACCCTAAGAGATTGCAGGTTGCTTAAATACTTCAAAATTTCAGGGATGAGACAGAAAATAGAACTATTGGAGTTCCTAGTTCGTTTATGGTATCCGATATTGTAGGATTTTCACATTGGGGAAAAAGTGCTCCCAATATTGGTGGAGGACATATATTTTCTCATTGGATTATCGAGGCAAGGTTCTCCCATTTCCCTTTCAGGATCTTCTCTTGGAGGAGAGAAAATGAGAGATTACATACTGCAACACTGCCATCTAGGGATTGAACCAAGTAAAGATGGGAAAATAAATATCTGTGATGTGCGTGATCTACCTTTGAGGACCATCCTTTTTACTATTGAAAAGCTTGCTGGTTCTGCTACACTACATGTGGAAAACATATCATACATGCAGTATGCACTGGAGTGTTTAGAACCAACATTATTTAATTGGGCTGAAGCTATTCTCTTTCAGATGAAAGAAAAACTCATTAAAGCAAAGGGTGGAAGAAAGAAGAATTTCAACTATTGTTCGATCCTTATTTCCTTTTCCTTAGAGCGAATTCCATTGATGCAGCCACATCATGTTACACTGGGCATATCTGCCCCTAGAGATCCACTGATGCAGAGATGGGTTGAATTGATGGCTAGACATGTTGGTCAATCAACCATCGTATTCTCTACTGCATTATTCTCCTGGTTCAGACGACAGATGATTGCCATAGATCGGTATGCATAAGTAGGAGTAGATTTCCGAGGAGATCCAAACTTGATTCTACCAGACGACGCTCAATGGGGTGAAATTGGTAAGAATGTTTTGACCATGTTTTTTTATTTTTCTAAGGTTTCTACATGTTTTTGTATTTTGATGTTTCCCAAGACTAAACTAAAGTTTTGATGTACACAGATGTGGGTTGCGTTCGACCAGTGGGTCATCTAGAGCAGGGAGTAGATGAGAAAACATAGAGGGTTGTTGGGAGAGAAGTCCTTCAGGATTTAGATATGACCGAGACTCTTGTTGAGCTACAATAGCACATGGAGGGATTGAATCTTGGGATTTCGAATTTCCAGTTCGAAGAGTTACCTATGAGATTGCAACACCACACTATTGGCATTCCTAACTGTTAGATGCAATTATTGCATAGGATATCTATATCAATAGCTTGTTATCACGAGCATCACTAGTTTACTTTGACATTTTTCATACATTTTGAGGTCAGATGACCAATGTGTCTTGGGAAATATTTTTGTACAAACCTATAACTATCTATCTATTTGTTTTCAGTGTTTTCCTATGTTTATTGTGCAATCCTATTCAATTATGTGATGTGAATTGAAAATATGTCTTTACATGTGTTGCAAATGTATATTTAAAACATAATTCGCTAAGGAATCAGTTAACGTGTTCAAATTTATGGAAATGTGTTGATATTTAATGTAATCAAAATGTATTTCCAAAAGTCAAACTCTTAGGAACATATGATGCAATGTTGGATTTCGGATAGTGTAAACACTAGTAAGTTGCAATACAACAAGTTGCGGGTCTAACCTAATGATGATGTGGTTAATACCAAATGAAATGGCATCAGAGAGAATTTTGATCAACGCGCTATACTCAACGATATTGTTTTTATATCGATCGATACAAATCCCTTGAAAACTCACTAACTCGCTGCTTGGAGCGAAAATGGCTCATATTGCACAGGATAGATTCTACGTACTATGACTAGCACCATCAACGTACCCAACAAATGGTTCCAAAGATTCAAACATCTGTAATGAAATGTAATAACTTCAAGAAAACTCTAGAAAAACAAAATAAGGCAGTAAATTCAAATCAACAGCATATATACAATATAATACAAAATTTTACTACGCTCAACTAAGCATAGTAACGTTTGAGATACAACCCATTTGGAGGTTGTGCCAATGGAATTCCATCATAATCTACTAACTCGTAGGCATCCTTAGCAAGAACTCTTTTGAAAATATAGGGGCCATGTCATAATGGCTCAAATTTTCATTTACCTATTACATCAGCCTCCTGATCATAAAGTAAGACCAGGTCACCCTCAGAGAATATGCGAGGATGGACATGTTGGTCGTATTGTGCCTTAATTCGTCTCTTATGCACTTCGTTGGCCAATTGGGCTTCACAACGCGTTTCATCAAGATGGATGAGGTTAAAAATACACACTTATTCAGTAGAGGTGTCAGGTAACAAGTCAACAACGAGTTTTAATGGCGGTATTTCACATTGGATAGGCAAGATAACTTCTAGATCATACACCAATTGAAAGGGGGTAAATCTGGTTGCATTTCTCACCGAGGTTCGATATGCCCACAAATACAAGTACGAGATTAAATGCCAATTTCATTTATGAAATCATATCATTCCTTGAAGCATCCACTTAAGAATCTTATTAATAGCTTCAACTTGTCCATTGGATTGGGGATAATAAGGAGTAGAACTATCATGCGACAATCCTAATTTGGCAGTCAATTCATTCATCATGTGATTGCGAAAATGCTTACCATGATCTATAATTATAGCTTGTGGAAAAACAAACCGTGAGATGACATGATTGAAAAAGAATAATGCAGTTGCTTCGCCTGTGTTATTGAATGTAGGCATCGCTTCATCCCACTCGGTAAAGTAGTCTACTGTGACAATAATATAACCATGCCCCCCGGACGAATGAGGGTTGCAGGTCATGAATTCAATGCCCCATTTTGCAAATGGTCCCACAATGATAACAGGATGCATCAGCGCTGGCGGCTTGAGGATTTTATGATCAAATATCTGGCACGCATGAAAAATTCTGACCGCGAGGATGAAATCGCAAAATATGGTAGGCCAAAAAGTAACCGACATGAAGAATATTCTACTTGGTAGCGTATCTAGACAAATTGCCACCACAAGCCCCAACATGACAATAATTTATAACCTTCTCGGCCTCCTCATGAGTGAGGCACCTCCTTAAAATAGTATTGACACCACGACGATAAAGTGTATCGCCGACGATCATATAATCTTTGGCATGGTATCGAATACGTCACTGTTGAGAGTGAGAGGTATCAGGCTGAAAAGTTAGGGTTTGGAGATAAATGATAAAATCCCCATACCAAGGATCAGATGATATGATTAGAGACAAAGACTCATCGGGAATTGATGGTTCTGATGTAGCATCAGGACTATTAGAGAGAAGGTCGTAAAGAAGCTCAACGAAAACTAAAGAATTCTTTGACTTGGATTTGATGAATTCCAAATCACATTCTTGTAAAATGATGATCCATTTTGAATATTTCCCCCCTAGAAATTGACGTGACAAAATGTATGTCATGGGGTTGTAATATGAAATGACAATGGTCTTTCAGAACAGGATATCATGGCGAAACTTTTATACAACTTGAACGGCTGCCAAGGCGAGCTTTTCGACATATGAATACTTCACTTCTGTATCATTGAGATTACAACTCAAAAAATATATCGGATGTTCTATCCCATATTCTTCTTGGACCAATACCATAGAAATGGTCATATCTTCCATGGTGATATATAAGAAATAATCACTCTGATAATTGGGGGGATACATTAACGACGCCCGGGCCCATGTGTCCTTGATAACATCAAAAGAAGCTTGCGCAACCTTATACCAATGGTAGGGAATCCCCTTTTTCAAGAGATGAGTAAATCCTTTAGCCATTTTGGTGTAGTTGGGTATGAACCTCCTTAGGAAGTTAGCCTTTAGTTGAAGTTTCTGTAACTGAAGTAAATTTGATGGCGTAGGCAAATCAAGAATGGCTTCGACCTTCAGTGGTTTTATTCGAATTCCTTCTTTTGAGACGACGAATCTTAACAAACAACTAGAACCAACACAAAACACACATTTGTGTGGATTGAGGCATATTTTGTAGTGTCGACAGCGTAAAAAGATAGCTCTTAAATGAGTCCGGTGATCAGTCTAATTTCTTGAATGCATGGGTAAATCGTCTAGATAAGGTTGAAAAATGTGCTTGATGTCATTGAAAGCATAATATTTCATTGTCTAAAATGTTTCCCTAGCGTTCTTTAAACCAAATGGGAGTTTACGATAAGCGAATGTGCCCCAGGGACATATGAATGCTGTCTTGTATTGGTCCTCTAGGAGGATATTGATTTCATTGTAACTGGAGAATCCATCCATGAACGAAAATATTTCACACCCAGCATAATCGTCAATAATCTGGTCCATAAAGGGAGTAGGATAGTTTTCTTTTGGACAAGAAGGATTGACATCCCGATAATCAATGCACAATCTGATTGTCCCTTGTTTCTTCATGACAGGAAAAATGTTGGAAACCCAATCAGTAAGTGGAACAGGATAAATTAAACCAACACGCAAAAGTTTTTCATCTTCTTCTTTAATGGCAACAACCTTCTTCGGATGAACAGGATGAAGACGTTGACGTACCGGTCTGACATCAAGGTACATTTTAATGGTGTGTTCAATGATACTAGTATCTATGCCCAGAATTTCCTCATAATACCAAGCAAATATATCTTGGAATTCACGAAAGAGAGAGTGATAAGTTT